>OMLP01009324.1:1200-17485 GCA_900302685.1 Spondyliosoma cantharus | reverse complement strand
GGATAGTGAAATTACCTTCATATTGTGATACTTGGGTTACGTTACTGACTACATTTCAAAGAGGTCATTACTAACTGAATCTGACTGTGTTTTTTTAAGAAAAGCCTCCCAACTCGGAAAAGAAAAGAAAAGAAAAGAAAAAAAAATAAAAAAAAAAAAAAAAAAAAAAAAAAAAAAAAAAAAAAAAAAACAAAAAAGAAATAAAAAAAAAAAAAAAAAAACGTTTTAACAAAATAAAAATGTCAATTCTTTTCCCCAGGAACTTCGAGCTGCCTTGGCTTGATGACCGAAGCCGATGTCGCATCGAGGTGCCCAAAAAACACACGCCTCACCGGACCTGTCGGAAGTAAAAACCCACGTGGCATTAACAGCCGAGAGACGGCGCTCCAGATCAGAAAGTGCTTCATTTGTTTTGTCTAGGCTGAAAAAAAGACAAGTCACCAGTCGCTATGTATAACTGCTGTTGCTTTCAGTCTGTGGGGGAGTTCACGACTCTCTAGTCTCAACATGATCAGCTGATCTCCTGCAGAATATTGTAAAAGGAACGGGAGGTCGCTGCTCCGCTGAGTGTCCTTGATATTTTGGTCTCATTTATGCTTCTGAAAGGGAGATTAAAAGCCTGATGCCACAAGATTACAGCCCCCATGTTCACATCCTAAAATGAATGAACAGTTATGTGCATGTTCTGTAACATGTTTGAAATACATTTTGTAGCAGCTGTTCCATCCAAAATAGATTTTATCACACAAAAGTGGATTTCCTGTCACTTTTTATGCATAGTCGGCTAACGGGCTAAATTGGACTCTAATCTTGAGTCACGTGAAGGGAACATTGGTCGCTATTTTGACTGAAAAGTGCTTGAGCTGTACGTCATGAGCAATACAGCTACGATATATTTTTTTTGTTCTGGGTATTTCTGCCACGCTCATTGTCCCTGCCTACGTGGAAAAAATGTCAAGAATCTGACTGTATCGTGCTGTGTATTACCTATATTGTTCGCACACAACTTCAAATACGATTTTATCAATGTTAAGTGTGATATAGGGAGTTTTGAGACACACTCAGCATGGTTTCATATATAAAAAAAATATATATATATTGCATTTCTAGCCAATCTAATGTAACAAAAAAAAATTCCGAAAGGCAGCCAATGATTGTTGTGTTCTTAATGAAAACAAAGGCACGGAAGATTAGACGGGTGGTAAACTTGTTCCCCGTTTTGTTTTGTTTCTACAAGTTATTTTTTTATGTGAGTTGCATGGACTCTGATTAGCTGTTTTTTAAATAAAAAAAAAAAAAGATGGTAGCATGGCTTAATCCCAGAATGGAGGATAATCTCTGCTCATTGGGCGACAAAAACTACAAGATATCGTTCTTGAAAGCATGACTTCTGGCTGCTCTGCTGCGTTCAGCCTCATAGGGCGATCTGATAATAACAAAGTACAGTTATGATCTTAATTTTCGTGTTTCCAATCTTTACGATACGCTTACATCCAGTAAATACTAGGCAAGTTATGTGTATGCATTGGTCTCTTGAGCTGACATTCAAGGGGACCATTTTAGAGGATAATAATCTTCCTAGCTGTAGTAATAGCGCTGTTCACCAGTATGCTCTTTAACATGCTGCCAGTTAATCTCTCCCTCTCTTGAGTTAATCTCAGTCACAATCGCAGCTTTTGACTTCTGCCCGTGTTTTTCTTCCTCGCTGCGTCTGCTCGACCTGTTTTACATATGATGCAACAGCTTACCGCAGCTTCAACACTTCAAACTGCCGGGCGTACGTGGAGGCAGATTTTGGAAATACAAAGGTTTTTTTCTGTACATAGCTTTCAGAAACAAATGTACATAAAACATGGCTGTTATTTTTTTATTATTTAATGTCGGAAGTGTTGAGTACATTCAATATTGTTCTATGATTGTATGTTGACAAATTGACAGTTTTGAAAGTTAAATTTTTTTGGAATAAAAATTAACATGTCTATGATATTTGGATGTGGTTGCTTTTAATTTGATAGAATGGGGAGCAGATGATTTTTAAGGTAGATATTGATATTTAAGAGTAAGATTGTCACAATTCCAGTGTCTGAAAATGGAAATACTTCAGTACAGTAGGTTGGTAAATGTACTCGGTCAAATCAAGTAGTTATCTCCCAAAGTCAGTCTTTTGAGCATTCATTTCATCATACTCTGGTCGTTGATGTACCAAGATAGACTGGACACTACACTTCCCACGATGCACCTAAAAGCCTCTTTCACTCGACACTCCCTGCACGCTTGTTTCTAACTCCACACCCACATTGTGTAATGGAGACTGTACTTTACTCTATGACATAATCGGGTTATTTTCTTCCAGCTCGACAAGGCTCCTCCTGACGACGTCACACGACAGTTTCCACTGGCTGACAAACACTTTCCATGACACGGCAACTGAACTAACATTTCGTGAATGAGACAAACCGTTAGTTAAATCTGAAAAAATGTTTATTGAATAAAGAAAAAGCAAAACAGGACAGTTTCTCAAAAATAAAAACACCCCTGACTCCTTAATATTTAGGTGAAAATCCTGCTGCTCTCAAACACCACTCACAAACATTTACCAGGAGGTTCACAGGAGTGCCTTTACACTGGTGAAGAGTCAGCTGACACACCTTTCTATCTTTCTCTTTATATACTTTTGCAAAACAAACCTCTCCTATTAGTGAATTTAGAGAGAAAGACGTCGAGATTACACACTTTTTGTACACCATCTCCAGCTTGACCATGACGACCGTCAATTCCCGCAAATAAACAATCACAACTCATCAAAAGGTGCACATCAGGGCTGAAACTATATGTTTTATATGATAACGTGGATATAAATAATGCCAAACCAGCCTGATGTAGAAAAAGGACTGACACCTGTATAAAATATCCACTTCAGTCAGGTTAACAACTTTCATTTGGGTATTTTTTTAAACGTTTTTAGTGTTAATTTAACTTGTGAAAACACCATGCGTTCAGGAGTTAGTATTTACACAGAACATTTAAAAGAATTTGGATGATTTGGCAATGTCTTAAATGAGACTTACAGAGGACCCATAATGAATAACGATCCTGCAGGTTGTTTTTTTTTTGTTGATAAAATACATAAGACACGCATAAAATGAAAACACCTCAAAGAGAAAGCCATAAACCTGAATAACGCCAACTGTTTTTAATCAAACAGCTAGTGTTCTGCCAGTTATACCGTCAGAAGAATCTAAACACAGAGATTCGAGGATGTTTGTATCCGTACTAACGACGCCCGCCACAGTGCGCGTGTCTGACAGTCACTGTTTTCTTCAATCTCTCCGGAGGTTATTCAGCCGCTCCTCCAGATCGGCGTCTGCGTCAGCCAGCGCAGCCTGGGGCTCGGCCTTCTTTCCTGCAGCTGCCGACAAGCTTCCTCCTGTCGTCGGAAGATCTTAAGGGGAACACACAACGCCGTTAAATGATATGACTGATGTGAATGAAAGGAGCATATGTAGAATTTATATAACTGTGCGTCGTGTGTTGGATTTTCTTACTTGACAGCTCGTCGGACAGATTGAGACCCAGCTCGTCGAGCACTTGGGACACGATGGCGTCACTGAACATGAAGCGGAGACGGTCACAAATGCATTAAAATACGCAGTTTATTTGGGTTAATTCTATCAGATTGTGGAAGGTGATCAATGAAGTCAGGAAGAAATCTTAAACAGAAACATGTGCCAACATTGGTATCTTTGCTTGTTGTGGTGTAAAAAGAAAAAAAAAAAAAAAACATTTTGTAACTGGTCCCTCACCTCTCCTCTTCATCGTCCTCATCGCCCATGGCATCATCGATGGCGTCGTTCATCATCTCCTCCTTCATGTCCATGATTTCACTCTGCTTTTCAAACTCCATCATGATCTTCTGAATCTGAGGAAGTTTCAGCTGTGGAAACAGAATAAACAGAAGATCGTCAACACAGGAGGCCGCTGTTGTTTATTTCCGTGGATTTGTGTGTTTCACAGATTTTCTGACCGACCTGTCTGTTCATGGTGGCCATGGCTTTGGTGACGCCCTTCATAGCCTGCGCCATGCTGTTGTTTGATTTGAGCGTCTGTATCTTGAGACTGACAGCCTGAATGTTGGCTTTCATCATGATGAACTTCTTGACGTAGCGCCGTGTGCGAACCAAATCTTTGGCCATGATCTTGACGGCGTCCTGAAAAATTGTAAAGAAAACACATCACAGTTAGGATGCTTTCTTTATGAATGACTCTTTTTTTTTATCTTCAAGTTGTTTTCCTTCGTCTCACCATTTGTCCCTGTTTGGCCATTTTCTTTATGTCAGCGATGATCTTCTTCTCCTGCTGCTCCAGTTTCATTCGCTCTCTGTCCAGTTCCCTCATGGCTTTGTTGAGCGCCCGCTGGTTCTGCCTCAGCATCTCCTCCGGAGTTTTCTTTCTCCCAAACAGGAAATCCATCTGTTTGAAGGCACCAAAATCCGAACATCAACACATCAAGCTAAACAGACACTGTTGTAAAAACTAAACTTTGAAAAAAAATATTTGAAATGAAAAGTTGATTAGTCAAATGGTTGATAGACAGAAAATCAATCTGCAATTAATTTAGAGTAAATAGCAATGCAAGATGTTGAATATTCTTTGGTTCCAGCTTCCCAAATGTGAAGATTTGCTGCTTCCCTCAGTTTTACATGATTGTAAATGGAATATCTTTGGATTTTTGGGCTCTGGCAGTGGGAAATGTCAAATTTAAAACTTGATTTCCCCGTTACAGTAATAATATCAGTACTGAAAATGTTAGTTGATGAATTGATTGAACAGTTTTGACAATGAATTTGCTTTTTAAGTGTTTTGCAATTCAAAAAATGCCAAATAGTCTCTGGTCCCAGCCACTTGGACGTGAGATTTTACTGCTTTACCCTGTTCGGTGTCATTGTAAAATGATTATATTTGGGTCTTTGGCCTGACTACATGATTAATCAAGTTAATCGACAGAGTAAGTGACGGACTGTTTGATGATGAAAATTGATAAAATGATAAAAATGCAGACTAACATTTACACTTTTTCGCTTGTCACCAAGGCAACCCAAAGTAACGTGTAATGAAACACTATGGAGTTGTCAAATAGTTGTGGAACTTTATGTACTTTTCTGTCCAGAAGAATAATGAAACCTAAAGACTAAAAATAAACAGTGACAACACATATTTGTCAGTTTCTAACACTGTTTCAGCCATGTTAGTTCTGCCATGACCTCCTCATTTCCTGGAAAACATTACTCAGCAGTTAGTTATGTGACCAGCGGCCACTCAAGTCTGTTTTCAGCAGTGTTTTAGCTCGGTTGTCTTCTCAAATTTGCCTCAACATCTTCCATGACGACTAGCGTTAAACGTTAGCCCCACCACCAACTGACTTCACCGGGCTGTCAGTGAGCCAAAACCCATAAATCTCTTCTCCTCACCGTGTTATCGGGTTCGACGTAAGAAGACGATAATCCAGAAGGTAGACGATGTTGTAGGGCGTCTTCTCCGACTTCAACTCGACACAAATTTGAACGATTATTTGTTTTCTTTCCTACACTTCCGTGTTGCGATAGTTTTACTTCCGGGAAATGACGTAAGCGCGTCCACCGAAATAGACGTCGCATTTTTAACGACGTCACAAATGTCAAATTTCCCCACCGAAGGAGGAAGCACCAAAGTTATACCTTTCAAAATAAAATGTGTATTCATGAATTTACTTTTTTATTTAGGTAAAATGGTGGGAAAAGCACTTAGATAATTTAATTAAATATACCTGCTAAAACATCAACTTGAAAATACTCCACTACAAGTAAAAATCTTGCAAGCAAAATTATACTGTAGGTTTAGATTTTAAGTAAACAAAATAATTTGTTTTTTGCTGCAAAATATAGAATATCAAAAGTAATTAGATAAGCCCATTTTTTAATTGTATGGTATGAAACATATTTTGTTCTGATATTATTTATGTCCTCATTATGTCCTAAAAAGCTACAGACACTGTGACTGGTGTATAGATAGTTGTGTTCTCAGTATTTTTCAGGGAATCAACACATTTGTTGAGATGAAATATGCTTACATTTGAATACTAATAGGCAGAGAAGAACTAAAGTAGTAAAGAATTTGAGCTGGGTATTGATGTTGGTGTTTATACACTAATGTGTAATATGTGGAAATATATTTAATAAAAATACAAATCAATCACCTTCATCTTTTTTCTTAAAATGCAGATTCTTTTTTAAATTTAGATAGCTGCTTTTATAAAAAAAAAAACTTTATATACCTAATTGATATCTATTTTGCATGTATTATTATTATAGCCTGTATATTATGTATATTATTCATTCTTTATTCAAATATTATTAGCACTTTCATATTTTCTGCGTATTTGTTTTGCAGTTGATGTGGTCTCTGCACATGCTTTGTTCAATAAAGTTCTTTTTGTTTTTAATTGTTTTTTTGTTTTTGTTTTTTCACAAACGGCAAACACTCGGCCTTTATTTTTTAGGTTACCGTTCTCGGCATCCGGTCATAATCTCGCGCAATTTACACAGCCGGCTTGCACATGTGCGTACTTCACATACGCCACAAACATAGCAGCCTTGAAGGGAGATGGGGGGATGTTAGTGTTTGAACGAAGGTGACATTTGAACTGTTCTGTCTTCACTAACAGACAGACGGAGAGTCAGTGGACACTTCTGTGGATTAATGGACTTCTCAGGCATTTGAACGACATTTCTCTTCGGCAGCTGCCCCTCTTAATCCCTCTGGACATACTTCCAATTTCTCCAGTATGCGGGTATTCAATATTTTGCACCAGCACAAGTTGCTTCTTGTTTGGACTAGAAGATTGCAGCAGCCTGGACTAATCTCGAGAGTGGGCTCTCAGTTTGCGTCCTACCGCGTCTCAGCTGCTCTCCGGTGCCCAGAGGACAGCAGCATCAAACCTGTGGCGAAGAGACAACGATGGCAGGATCGTGAGAGGTCAGTTCAGGGTAACGCGTGGAGAAACGAGACCCCGGTGTTGCAGAAGCAAGCTCAGAGGAGTCCAGATGGCATCAGGGTGTCGTCTGAACTCAGGAAGCTGTGCCTGGACGATTTCCCTGCAGAGAAGGAGAAGCTGGCGAGAGAGAGGTCAACACCGGAATCCAGGGCAGAGAACCATGAGATTGTATTTGGCGTCGCTCCCTGTCTCTTGGCTCTGACTCGCGGCAGGAGGAAGGCCCACAGACTGTTTGTGAAAGATGGAGAGACCTCGAACAGGTCCTCTGTTTTGAAGGTGTGTGAGGAGGCTCATCAGCGAGGAGTGCAAGTCCACCGGGTCAGCAAGAAAGATCTGGACAAGATGTCTTCCGGGAGAGTTCATCAAGGAGTCTGCCTGCAGGCCAGTCCTCTGCGCTATCTCACCGAAGACCCTGCACGCCAAAGAAACGACGACCGCCCCCCTCTCTGGCTTGTCCTGGAGGAAATTCAGGACCCGATGAATCTGGGCGCCATCCTGCGCTCCGCGTACTTCCTGGGCGTGGACGGAGTGGCCAGCAGCCTTCACGACAGCTGCCCGCTGTCTCCAGTCGTCAGCAAGGCCAGCTCAGGCGTCATGGAGGTGTTTGGGGTGTACGGGTATGAAAACCTGGAGGACATGCTGAGGTTAAAGGCGTCGCAGGGCTGGCAGGTGGTCGGCACGGTGGGAAGTGAAGCAGCGGAGTCCCACATTCCCGTCGCCCGGTGTTCGGACTTTCGGGTGACGAAGCCCACGATGTTGTTGATGGGAGGTGAAGGGGAAGGACTGTCCAGGGAGCTGCTCTCTTTGTGCCAAACCCTTCTCACCATCCCGGCCGGTAGAGAGTTGTTCCCTGGTATCGAGTCTCTCAACGTCTCTGTAGCTACGGGCATCCTGCTGCACTCCCTGCTGTCAACCAGGTGATGACCGCCCCTTAGATACCCGATCAAAGATGTAAGGAACTGAGAATTAGACAACTTTGAACCACGTGTACGACACAGATCATTTTACCTTCAAAGGATGAGGCTGATCATATATTTTTTTGTAATTTTCTCATGTTAACAAATTCAATAAAAGCCCCAAAAATCAACCAATAATTGAGCGCTGCCTCTCTATCCAAAGCTTGATGTTCTTCCATCGTGTCATTGAGCTCTGTTGTTTTCCAGAAACACATCAACGAGCCACTAGGTGAGATATTTCTACGTGTTGTCATATTTTACAGCTTTGAGGCAGAAAAATAGATTAAAAAGCAGGTACTTCTATACTAGAATGATATTGATAAGCACTGTGGAGAAAGGTTTGGAACAGCTGAGACTCATGGAGGGGAAAAAAAAACACTTTAAATTGTTATTAAAAAAGGAAATAACCCATCACATTTAGAAACTGTGGGCATTCGTCTGCTGCTATAACAGCCTTCACACCTCTGGGAAAACTTTCCACCAGGTTGGCAGGATTAAGCCACAAGAGCAACACTGATGCTGGGCGATAAGGTTTGGCTCACAGTCTCCATTCCAGCTCATCTCACAGGTGTCGGATGTGGTTGAGCTCAGGGTTTTGTACGCCGGTGAAGCTCTTCCACGGCAAACTTGTGAATACACGTCTTCATGGAGCCGGTATTGTGACATTGTTACAGGAAAGGGAAAAATGCAAATGCTGTGGCCACGAAGTTGAAAGCGCTTTGTTGTCTAAAATAAAACTGTATGCTGCAGCATTAAAGGAACAGTTCACCCCCCACAAAAAAAAAGCACAACAGCATTTGCAGCATTCTCCTAAACAACTGAAGCAGATGGGAGCTTGTTTTAAAACGGAAATGAACAACTGGAATACATTGAAATGGTGTAATCCAAGTCTACCAAAGATCCCAAATGGATTTGAAATGGTGTTTATTTACACCCTCGACACACAGCAATGCTAACACGTTTGGCTTGGCCAGAGTGAAGATTTCAGCTGTAAAACAGGTTGAAGTAACGTATCTACTTTAGTTGTTTAGGAAAGTGCTGCAACAACATTTTGCCGAAAATTCACCCGAGTTTCCATCGGCATGGGGGTGAGCAGATAATGACTAGAAAGGTGCACTATGTAGTTTTGGGGAAGAATTTTAATCAGGAGAGAAAGATTTTTTTTTTAATGCCTAAATAAACAAACTCTGTTTCCATGACTGAATAAACAAACTGACTTTAAATGACAACACAATATCACACTGTTTTACTTTGTTTACATTTGGACCCTGACAACTTTCTAGCTTCAAACAGTGTTCTTGGGGCCTTATTTTCCTCTGAGAACAGCTTTGCTTACTTAGTTATGGAAAAAAATAAATGTTTCTGAGTTTAATATTGTTAATATTACAATTTTGAGTTTGAATTCCTCTGTGAGAGCCCCTTTAAAATGTCCCCTCACTGGATGTAAGGGGCTGAGCACAACCCAGAAAAAAAGCAACGCCAGATAAAAGTGACAGCGAAAAAACAGGAGCGTCCACATATTTTTGGCCATATAGTGCAAATTTGACAGACAATAATGCTAATTTGCCACATCTCCAATAATAATACAGTGGTTTGTAAGGCCTTGTATGTTTATGAAATTGGTTCCTGTGGTTGTTTTTGTTACAACATTTTTTTTTTATGACAGACTTTAAAAAAAAAAAAAAAAAAAAAAAAAAATTCCATCTGACATCTGGAGAGCTGAAAAACAACCGAGCACCAGACTCTCCACATGGGGGCGGTAAGCACAGGCTGAGCTGCACACCAGCCGGTTTAGAGACCAACGAAGAAGAGTGGCGCACACAATGCACTGCACGGCTGACAAGGGTTGTGTCTCCCTGATTTTCACGATAAATATCCAATTCAGTGGAAACTTGTGAAAGGGCAGCAGCGGAGCCGTTCTGTTTCTCTCCTCATTTATTTGCGCACTGGATTTAGTGAGAATAACAAATCGTTGACCGGAAACGTCGGCGAGTGGTCCAACTAATCCTAAACATTGGATTACACAGTGAAGGCTGCATGAAGGAGCTGCCCAGCCCAACGGGGGCTTGGCCGACACCCTCGTTTATGGAAATCGACACCGAGGCTTTGATATGCGGGCCTTGATTTTTTTCTTTATGATGGAGGTGGAACGACAGAAGAGTTGCGTGTAAAGAAGCGAGATATCGTTATTTTTGGGCGATTGGTTTGCGTAAAAAGCTTCCGTGTTCTTCCTGCTTCCCTTTAAAATACGGAAAGGTTGTTGCTTGTGGGCTAGCTGGCTAACAGCTGGATCGGCTAACGCTAGCTAGCCGGAGAGCTAACGTTACGTCTTTCTTTTGATGTGATGCGAATTCAACCGTTACTATCGGCCATCAACATTTCGGCAGGAGGAAAATTTGTTCTCGTAGCTGCGGAAAATTAATTAGCTTCACGTTGTAATGTCCGGCTTGTCAGTCTTTACAGACACGTTTTAAGAATATAGTTTTATTCTTAGGTCGCTGTCTGAATATATTGTACCGTATTGAGTTAGCCGTGTACATGCTAACCAAATGAGCAAAAAGCTAATTGGCTGGAGTCAACACTGACCTAACGTTAGCTAGCATTAGCATTAACTACTTTAACTCAACCAGACAGCTCATTTTACTCCTTAGATTGCGAGTAATTCACAGCAGCTGTCATTAATAATACTTAACGTTTAACATCAAGACGAAATCATGTCACGGCCCCCGATGTTTTAACATCGGATATATGGATTGTTGGCCTTGCTAACTAGCTAACCGTGTAATTTTGCTAACAGGCAAATAAATTTGTCAGCGTGTGCAGAAATTTAGGAAATCCTGGACGTAAGAGTTGCATTGGGCAATGCCATTGTTGGCGTAATTTTCATTTTGAAATCCATCAAAGGGCGATTCGGCCTGCTTTGTCAGCGACACATCCAGACTTGTCTTTTTTGTTTACATGCGTATAACTTATGTGGTTGTCGGTTGAATTTCATGCTAGCTAGCTAATGTTAGCCGTATACGAGACACAATCTGCTATGTCCTGACATCTGTGTATGTTGTGGATGTTTTAAATTCCCATGTGGATCTTAGTTCGCGTTCAGATTCATTGAAATGACACTAAAATTTCGCCGAAAGAAAGGCACTGATGCCAATAGACTGTTGTCAAAGGACGGTAAATAATAGCCACTGGTTCCATTAACGCCATTTTAACAGGGGCTCCCTGCGAGGGCCTGTGTGGTGGTGTTTTATTTGCGGTTCGGTGCCTTCCGCCGGACCGGGACTTGAATAAAGTGCCTTTGGTCTCACTGGAGTTACGAAAGGAGGTGCCGATTGAACATGGAGGGCCCGAGCCGAAGCACTGGATTCAGGCAGAGCCGACGGTCCCGTTCACAGCGCGACAGGGAGCGGCGGAGGAGGAGAGTGAACCTGGCCGAGGAGCGGGCCACATCCCTGTCCTCAGGCTCCGAACGGGAGGCTTGCGGGACGAACAGTGTCCTGGGTCCCGGCGGTAGGGAATGCCGACCCGGGTTTGGGAGACACAGGCCTCCACGCCGGAGGAAGAGAGAGTCGGTGTCCTGCGAGGAAGACGTCATTGATGGCTTCGCTATTGCGAGCTTCATCAGCTTGGAGGCACTGGAGGTAAATGTCTTTGTTTTTTTTTGTTTGTTTTTTTACACCCAGTAATCAGCTGTCATTCATCTGACAATATTTGTTTTCCACATGAGCTTAAACACAGTGATGGATCACTGGACAGTGTAGCGTGGCAGGTAGTAGGCTCAGCCCTTCCCTTTTAATTCAGTGGAATTCCTCAGAGCAGGAGAATTGAAACTTAAAATGACTAGTGTTTTGTTTTTTTTCTTCCTCTCTATCACGTCAAATCAAGCCTTCTTGCCTCCAGCTAAAGGTGTGAAAGAGCTACAGATTGAACTACTCAACTCTTGACACAATTCCTTGCTTGAGGACAGCAATCCACTCAGGCCAAACCCCAAAGGCATCCCTGTGATGGGTTCTGGAGAGGCCTCAATTATTCATGTTCTACTTCTTAGTGATGTTGATGAGCTGCCAAATGGCTTATCTGGAAAAGAAAGGGAAAAACTTAATTCACAATTAAAACTACAATTGCGTGTCACTCATCAGCTGACATTGTGTAAGCGCTTACTTTAAATTCCTGACCCGCTCAATTCAGTTGTCTATCCAGCACGACAGGTCGGAAATTGGTTAGTCACGAGAAAATATTCTTTAATATTAGTCAATGAGCTTTCACCTCTGCATCAGGACAGGAAACCACATTATTCGTCAGTGGATTATGTTGTGAAATGGCCTCTTTACACACGCGTACAGTTCCACTATTCCCCTGGGTAACTTGATTTCACAGTCAAATGCAGCGAATACTAAAATTTGTGGTCAGTTACCATCTGAAACGGCTGATAGAAAAAAAGTAAACATAACCGGAAAAATGACAGTGTTACTGGTGGAATGTGGCAATTTCCTTTTCAGATTTCCTGCCTGAATTTATTAACGGCCTCTGCCTGCAGGTATTCTTAAAAAGATTCTCTAATTGGACTGACTGTGGTGACCTTCATGTTGGAGTTTTATTTAGTCTTTATTACAAATTCAGGTATCTTTTTTTAGCTAATGTATTTTTCTATAAAAAACAACAACAACAGAAACTAACAGGATCTGACCCAACCCTTCTGTTAAGAGAGAGTAATTGACAATATGTGGCAGTTTAAAGCAAAAAAAAAAAATGTATGCATTTAAAATAAATTTTAAACAATAAAGTTTATGGTTACATTTTTAAATGTTCTGCCTTTGTTACATAACTTTGTCACAAGTGTTTGACAACCACATTTGACAACCGACTCTCCGTCATGCTCGACTTTATTTGCCTCACCAACAGTTCCTCTTCCTCGTAGTTTAACTCAACTTTTCTGTTGTCAACTCTCCTGGGGTTTAAATAACCTCTTTGTACTCTGTCTTAGCATGAACGTCACCGGTTCCCAATCTTGTAAGCTTTACTAGCCAAGCAACGGCAGCTTGCAACACAATTTATAATCATCACTTTAGAAATCATTCAATTTTAATTATTTTGAGTAGCCTGAGGAGGTAACACTACCCAGTATGTCACCAGAAAATAAAGACCACAAAAGAAAAAAAAATATATATATATTTTTTTGCAGAGATCATTCTTCCTCTTATGCAGCCATCCTGTTGTGATAGTTTTCTCTTTCATTGTGGACATTTGACAGTTGTGTTTACTGTATTGTGTATAGTTTTAAATAGACTACATATTAAAATCATCTGTTAGAAACAAGTTTAAGACAACAAAACCCCAAAATACCACCTCAAAACACACCATGTAATTGAGTCCACACAGAAACAGCTGAAGTAATAGTTTCATGCAGCCGCTCTATTGCATTACATCATTCTGGTGTTTCTATTTTTGCCATCACTCAGAGCGGAAATTATGCAGAAAATTAGGTCTGTCAGGTTATCAATCGACGTGGACTTTGCCTATGGTTTTTACCCTCAGGGTAACACACTCACCTATATTGGTAAACATGTAAACACACTAACATACATTTTTATATTTTTTTCTCCTTATCAGATGGACTGCTCTCTGAAGCCCAGTCAGCGCACTGATATGCATGAAAGGAGGAACAAGGGCAAGAGGGGGCCAGAGGAGAACGGCGGAGGGCCGCTGTCGGAGCCCGAGGAAGGGGCCCCGCACAGCTACTCCAGCAGCTGTTGGAAACCGAGTAGAAATAAGAGACGAAGGATAGAGGTGAACACACAAGTTATGACCCTGCTGAGCTTTCATGTTTAGGTCGGATGCGCCTTCATCCTGTAATGTGAGATGTCGAGCGATAATTGTCAATCAGACGGGTATGTTTACATTTCTGTAGTGCTGCTGCCTTGTATTTCCTGCAATTGAAAGTGACCCTGTAAAACATCTATCATTCAAGGGTGTTTCTGTTAATGAAGCAGAGCAGTTTGATTCCAAACAGCCAGGAAAGACTGTTTTAAAACAAGTTTAATGGATATAAATCATAAACATTTTCCATTTAATCTTATTTAAAACTTATTTGAAAACTAGTATTGCTCATGTTATGCGTTCTGTTTTTCTCTAGGGCCATCCTTTGGAGACTGGCTACATCGTAAGTTTATTTTCTAGTACTGGAGAGAACATGATGTTCTTGTGTGTCAGTGTACACGCTGTGCAACCTTTCTGCAAACCGCTTTAAAACTGAACATTGTTCGAAAAATTCCAAGATAGAAATCTGAATGTTTTCTCTGCCTGTCTTCTTTCAGTGTGACACAGAGAGTGATACAGGAGATAAGGTGTGTATCTTTCAGTTCTTTTTTTAATCAATATTAATCACAGGATTTGCTTATTAAAGTGACGGGTGTGTGTGACACTTGTCATAGCGTTCTCCAAGGGGAACAGAATAAGATAAACCCAAATTCTCTTGCCATTTGTAAAGATTAGTGATGGGTTTGAACAAAACAATGTTCTGATTCAAACCGATCTCCATTTTAATCATCTAATATTGATACATAAAACCCTGATGTACAGTCTTTTAATATGCCTTTCCCGTGAATGTAGTTCCCAATCCCCAAATGTGGGTAGATTTTTTTAATATTGCAAATCTGTCTCTGAATGCCGCTACATTGTAAATGTTTTACCAAACAGTCATGTAATCAAAAGCTATGCAGAGAGTCTCACACAGCACAGGGACAAGGACTTAATGGTGTTTTCATATGCACGTAATAGACTCAGAAATCTGTGCTTGAATGGTCCCAAAGGTTGTTCACAACAGGAAAGTTTTTCCTTTGTTTGAAGTACCTTGGTCTAAATCTGCCATTACTTTCTGGTTCTTTGATTACAGCATATTAATTAATTAAAATGTGTAAAATCATAGAAATGTCCCATTGATTTCTCTTCAGTTACATTTTACCCTCCTATCTCTGAAACCATTTAATTCAATTGTTAATACAAACACAAGTATTCATTAGTAATGCACCAGTTTAGAGAGCTCCTTGTACAATTTACATGATTAGTTCTTTCAGATTTCCTCTTGTATCAAAGCAAAATTGGTAGTCCAACTGAAATATCCCTAACTGAATGGATATTGAATCGAATAAATGCCATGTAAGTCAGAATCAGATGTGAAGTTATTGTATGAATATGCTGGGTTCAGTAATAGACTGTCGCACATTATGTTAACTTGATTCGGTATTAGAAATTACTGAATAATATGTTGAATTTTCTTTAGCAGAAATTGAATTAAATCTTTGCTTTGTGTCCCCATCCAGGCTTCCGACAATGACATGGACCCAGTCTTCACAGTCAGTACAAGGAAAGGTACGAGCAATTCACTCTCGCCCACTCCACTTTTTTTACTTCAGCTTCACCTTCATGAAACAGTAAACCGATGTGTCGTTTGAAAGGCCTCATAAGCCTTTATTGAGATCTTATCAGAAAAGTAGTAAAGTAGTGGGGTGAGTTTTTATTCCTGTGTCATTCAGTTGGACACTGCTGCTGTTTTTAGTCAATAATCTACAAATACGAACAGATCAGAGCACAGAGCATACACTGTCCTGTTCAGTGATATGGCACGAAGGATCAGCTGGTGGGTTATACATGACGTGGGTTTAGATATTTATGACATGTCAGATTCCATGCTTCAGTGTGTATCCTACGACAAATTTGCCTTTGGCCTGTTTTGGACCAGCCCCGACAATCGGTATAATTTTTCGTTTAGATTGAAATTTGGACCTCTTATCCTTTGCACAATTTCACGTTTTGGGGTTTGGTGTCTCTCTCTCTCTCTGTCTCTCTCTGTTGCATCCCTCACTCTTACTCTTGTCACTCTGCTTTACTGTGCAGAAAAAAGACAAAATGCTGACTGATGTTCTCTCTTCATTTTAGTTGTGGAGCCCACCCCCTCAAACATGGGCACCTCCGTGGGCAAAAGCTGCCCGCCTCTACCGGCCCGTTGTGGCGGTGTGTCACGGTTGATGGTGACCCCGAGAGTATCTGGCCTGGAGCGGAGCCAGGAGAAAAGCTTGGAGCAGCATTTCCCAGAGCCTGTTTGTTCTTCTACCTCTTCTGTTCCCTTCTCTTGCCTGCCTTCCCGCGTCACAGCCTCAGGCACGGTCCCCCGGCCCAGTCCGTTCAATGGCAACGGCGGGCGCCACAACAGCAGCCCCCCACTCTCCAAACCCAAACCCTTCCTCACTTTGCCTCCGCGATCTCACCCCATCTTCAACAGGTATGGGGGAACCTTTATTAC
>OMLP01009321.1:39230-49261 GCA_900302685.1 Spondyliosoma cantharus | reverse complement strand
TGTGTGTGTGTGTGTGTGTGTGTGTGTGTGTGTGTGTGTGTGTGTGTGTGTGTTTGTGTGTTGGCAAGGGAGACATCTCTCAGGGCAAACAAAACTGATGAGCAGGGAGCTTGTAAAGAGGGTTTATGAGGATAATAAAAGCCTGCAGCAGCAGCAGCAAAGGGACGGTCAATAAAAAGTGTCAAACGCGTCTCCTCCATGTTTGTGTTTATTTGTTAGTGTGTTTGTTGTGTTGCATCCATTTGATTTTAAGATAGCAATATTTACATAAAAAACTGCACAGTAAGCAGTTTACTGTTACAACATCAAATTTGATAGACATAATTAAATGAATAGTGATGTTTTGTTTAAAGTAGAACTGGACATTCTTTCACTCTGGCCACACGCTTATGTATATTGGAACGGTGAATTAATAGAAGGAAATGGGACGTCCAAGGGCTGTTCTAAAGTGTGTATCCTGTTGCAAAGCTATTTGAAGCAGATGTGTGTACATTTCTCATGTATGGAACACTGGAATGAAGTTCCAATCCAGTGTTTCACTTGAATGTTTTCCCTGGCACAGATCGGGGAGACCATTATCCATATGGACACAAACATCAATGTCAGTCTTAGATTATTATTATTATCGTCTGATTGATTATTTTCACATCACTCCCTCTGTGTTCTCTCCACTCGACATCTTTTCATCGCCTCTCCTTTGGAGAAAGTTTTAATTATCTTGTCTTGCCCCAGTTGCGCACAGCCATCACTGGATAAAAAGTGCCACACAGACACTTTGGGGAAACGGCCTGACTCGTCATTTTGTAGGACACGTTGCTTGAGAGCAACAGAGTAATTACATTACAACACATTTGTGATTCATGACAGAATGTGGCCAGAAATAATACGCTCGGCCTTGACTACACTCTGTTTTCTTTGTAGTTCGTGAACTTTCAGCCAGGCTATATCTGAGAAAAATGTCAGCACTGCTCTACATTTTATAAGAATGGAATTTGAAAATTGTATCATAAGAGATTAATGTGTAAAGATATTATTTATTAAAGCTTATTGAACTTTGACATGTTGCCTATATTACCTCCATTCTTTGTTGAATGAAGATTTTCTTGCCTGCTCTTGATTAGATTTTCACTCATTCTAGGGTGAGCTTCAGTTCATGACAGTGTGACAAAAAACAATTTTTTGCCATTTGCAGATGAATAAAACATCAAAACAAGTCTATCCATCTGTTAGCATTGCCAGGCCACATCCTCTCTGCTGTCAATCACAGCCAGTGGTGCCACACACCTCTTTATATCTCTATTTCTGTCCCTTGGTCTCTCAGTGCTTCTATCTTTCTATCTTATGATAGATTCATAGGTGCTAACATCAGCACCTCTGCTTCTCACTCGCTTAGATTCCCCGAAGCTCCTTTTCATCAGATCCTCTTATCTCTCCATCGCTGCTACATTCCTCCTCGTCCCTTCTTTCCGTCCACCAATATTCCTCCTTCTCTCTCTGTCATCCCTATATCAGTAATCGCTTTGTGTCTTGAGGTGAGAGGTGAGGCCTTCATCACTACTGATTACAGTGCTGCAGTTTGTATGTGTCAGCATGAATGTGTTCGTGTGTGTCCGCGCTGCTGCTGTGGTTCTATTTTCATCATGCTGACGTGGGATGTGATGGCTAACCATCACTTCTCCAGCATAAGGTCAGCACTTCAGTCCAGCTCCACAGCAGAGGAAAGAAAGTACAGTGATAAACTGATCCTGATTGGATTCTGATTTGCCTCTAAATGGGCGTTGCAGCTTCATAACTTAACTCCTCATTAAGTCAGATGTCGGTGTTGGCTCACTTTACAGCTCCTAGTCGCTCACTGTCTGAGTTTCTCTGTGTCTCTCTGTGCCGCTCACTCTGTCAAACGCACAAACACACGCAGAATATTAAAAATTACTGCGTTATGCTTTGTGTCTGGTTGATAAATTTGTTCCAAAACGAGCCGTGAAAGACAACCATTGATGAGGTGCTCTGTTTATTTATGGAAGGTCAATTTAATTTAAATGATGTCTTGCATGGCCACCAACCAGCGTTTCTATTAATAGGATTGAGAAGTGAGAAAGCATAACACAGTTACAAAATAATTTGTGAAGAGCTAGGCGTGTGTGGTTTCCACAGTATTGTAACAATTGGAGGAAAAGTTGCTAACAAGAAACATTTAAAAATGTTGACTGTCTTTAAACCCAAGAGAAGGATCTAGGAAATAAAATAGTTTTGAATTCTATAATCAATGTATGGTAGAGAACATATCAGGATGTGAGAGAAGGGGAGACTCCCGTTCACCTAAGGGGTCAGAAATCACATGAGGGGCAATCCTCTTTGCCTGAGGTGTTTACAGGCAGGTAGATAGGATGAAATTTACGGTTCAATAAAACATCAAAGGGTGATGGGCCTGGGAAAGGCAAGTCCAAACAAAAAATCAGGTGGTCATTGTTTTGTGAAGAAATGATTAACAACTGTATGTAACCCCTACTCTGTTGTAATTAAGTCGGAAACATTTGGAGGGCCGGAGAGAACACTCTGGGTCTTCTCTCCAATCTGCATGTATTAGAGATCTGAGTCATCACACTAAAATTCTTTGGAGTATTAGCAACCCTCTACCTCAACGGAGGAGGAGAATTTCCCTTACAATGAATAATTAGATTAAGTTATATTTATGTAATATAATGGTATTTTTATGTACTTTTTTATTAAACTTTTATTAAATCTGTGTAAACTGTAACAGTGCATTATTGGTTTGAGTATTTAATTAGATGTATCTAATTAAATACTCACACTAAAAATGTTTTTTGGAATTACTGTATGTATTTGAATTCTATATATACCTGAACAAATATAGATAATAAAATAAAGAATTAAATTGAGAACATTAAATAACAGATTTGAAGTCTTCTTATGTATTGCAGAGATAGCTACTGAAGTTAGCATGCTAACCAGCTAACTCTGGCCCATCCATCGTGTGCTATCCAGTGCTTGCTGTGTGATCACCAACAGTCCCAGCTCCCAGTCTGGACTGCATGCTGCATGGCTAACTGAACTAAATAACTAACAGTAGCTGCAGTTAGCAGCATTTAGCGTGAATTTGACAGGATGCCAATTCTTACATATTGCATATTTAGTAATATAGTGATGTTGTGAATGTTGATTTAACCTGAAATTGTGTGTTTTTGTCATTTGATTAGATTATTTTTGGCCTCATTCAAATTGATTTAATGAATTCCTACTGGAAACACTTTTGTTTATTTTACCAGATAAGATAATAAGAATATAAACTTTTACGCTGGTTACTATAGTCTTTAGTAATATTTACTGCACTTTGCAGTGAAGAGATGATTTGCGAAGGTGTTCCTCAGGGCTCTGTGTTTGGTCCCCACAGGAAAGGAGGAGGAGGTGGTGAGCGTTCATCCTCGGTCAATGTTTATTCCTCAGGAAGGATGGACCTTTCTCGCTGCAGGTAGGACAATAAGCATTGTGATATCATGATGTCTTCTGTCTTTTATACAACAGTGTTTTGTCCCTGGCACCCCATAAGATGCACAGAAATAAGGCTCACATTGTCTGTATTTCTCTTATCACCTTTTTATTTTGTTTCACTCATACTTTTCATGTTTGAGGTAAACAGTAACTTTGGCAACAACAAGAAAAGGTCACACTCTGTAGACTGTATCCACTGCACATGCCTTGACATATTCAGTTTATTCTTGATTCAAGAGCAATTAACAAAGTCTTAACATTTCCTGAACTGTAGATATAGCAGCATTAGTTCCTTCTTTTTATGATTCAGCCTTGTGGAAATATGTGTGTGCTGCATCACATATGAAAATGCCATATTTGAGTCCAATACGGGACTAATTTATCAATTCTCAGAGATATCTCAACTACAATTTTTTTTAACAAATGTGCAATCTCAAATCAGCATAAATGTTTCCCGGGGATTGATTTGTCTTTTTTGCGAGTTTGTAGATGTTAACTTTAAAAAGCTTCCACTGACACCTCAACTGGCATCATGAGGTCACATCAGGGTGTAACACTGGTCCACGCTGTGCAGACTGAGAGGAGAGCTGGAACACTGTCAGCCTGCGAGAGCTTTGAGGGGAACGTCGGGTGTCTGCTGGCCCTGACAGTGTGTCGCGCACTTACATAACCAGACGGATAAACCAGGGTTAGCATGAGGGCACCAGCGGGCTTAGAGTGAGGATCCCACATATACACACACAACATGGCAGGGATTGACGAACACACATACATACAATGCCTCCTAGGGAGCCCTTGCTCAGTCAACCCCTTCATGTCCTACAATGTCCTTCCCAAACTGGGACAACTGCTGTGTGTGTGTGTTTCAACAACTAACACTTTCCAGTGTCCCTAGAAAAAGTTCAACTTGGAGGCATGTCAAAAGGTATTATGTGAGTGAATGTTATTTTCTTGTCTGTGAGTGTATTGTGTGTGTGTTCGGGCATGATGCAGACTTGAGTGCATGCTGTGTTTACTTATCAATCCCACCCTCAATCCATGGCTGTCAACTCTGTTTAACCACAGATTAAACAGACTATTCTTTGTAGTAGGTTTTGAACATCCTCCCTGTTTTCAAGCAATCTGCGCGCTCCTGATATGTGTGTGCCTGTTTGTTTGTGTTTGCAATCGTCAACTCATTTATTTCCTATTGGGAAATGTCTGCTGGTGTGTGTGGGCTGGAGCTGAGAGAGGAAAAAAAAGAGATGCTAGCCAAAATGAGAACAAAGGCAGGCCTAAATCCCTCATCAACCCTGTTAGTTTTAGTTCAGTCTTCAATTTTATTTATATTTCACCCCCAAGTCCATAATAGGAAAGATACATTCAGGAAGACATAGAATTGTTCGATAAGAGCGACATCACCTGTGTCAGTGTCGTTGTTGTTAAAATAGCATGGTGTATTCTTAGCTACATTTAAAACATGGACCAACTAACAGGGTGATGCTGTTAGCTAAAGTTGAAAGTACAGTGGCGGACTCACAAAATAATACAAAAGGGCACCAGCAAATATAATTTGTAGTACCTTAAAATATGAATGAGCGTAGTGTCAGGGAGTTCTTGCTACACTTGCATTTCTAGTAATGATGAAACAGCAGAAACAAAAGCTGAGAGCGAGCGAGAGTGAAGGTGAATCCGAGCAAGGCAGAGGAAAAGCAGTGAAGTTGTCGTTTTATCAGTAAATTTAAACTTTAAGGCTTTTGCGTCATGCAGACACAGGCATCACTCAAACAAATCGATGATGTGATCCACTCTTTCCTTCCAAATCTCTGTTGTTGCAACCATTAGATAGTTTGTAACCGACCTGACGAGGTGCTGTTTGGCTGCTGAAGCAGGTGACGTGCATTAAGCCACTGGCAACATGACAAGCTGAGTCACAGGCGACAACATCAGCCAGCTTGAAAGTTCACACTGATGCAACTTCCCCCTTTAACATTCTGAATCAGTCTCTTCTCATTGCAAATCTCTCGTCTGAACTGGGCTTCCTGGGTTTATAATGAAGCACAGGCAACATATGCTATACATTTCTACAAGTGGACTTTAAACCTTCACAATCCAGTTAAAACCCATATCCTGAGATCGCCCTGGTCTGTACAATGGTTGATTAATTCTTCCTGGAAGCCTCTCTAGTAACACCACAACCCACAGGGGACATTTCATATTCTCAATGTGCAGGTTTTAGTTGAGCTCTAACGCTTTTATCCATAACCTTCATACTTCATACTGCTAGTGCAAAGCATCATCGAGGGCTGTTAGGGTACTGCAGGTGGTGACATTAAAAATGTATGAGACATGGCTTAATCCCCTCAGTATATTAGTATGCTGTTCAAGGAACTACAGGAGCTACTGTCACTTTTTTTAAATATCTGTAGTCTCAATTAATACATAACCCTGTTCTGTATTTTCAGGCTGTCTAGAAAATTGAAAGAAATGTGATATTTTGAGTAGTGAAGTTTTTTTTCTGCTCCTCTAGAAGAGCAAGAAACATCATAAGTTTCCAGAGTCAGAAGTGATGAACTTAAGACATCATGTTACATTTCTGCAAGTTATATGATTTGTTGTACTTACATTCTCCCAAATGTTTCCAACAATGTTCAAAGTCAGAGTAATCTGTGATTTTATTCAAGGGAACAGTGTTTTATTTTGTTGCCTGTCACCTTTACTTCTGGGAGTTCGAGAGTAAGAAACATGATTTAAACCTGCCACAGTTCAAAATAGGACCAACATGCAGACACACACAGGCATTTGAAGACAAAAAACAAGCTTTGATGAGCTGATGAGCTGATGTCCAATGTGAAATGCAAAAACCGAAATCCTAAAAGCAAGTGGCAACAGACAGGCAAAGGAAAGTTTGAGGTAAGCATTAAAGAGAGATACAAAACTGAGAACAAACCAACAAAGACTGAACGGATGACTGGAAAGATTTATTTATAAAGATTTATACCACGTATCAAACTAATAAACCAAACTCAACCTCAGTATGTCATATCTGGCCGTTAGCTATTTAGCTCCGTTAGCAGTGCAGCAAGCAGTCTGGACTGTGACCTCAGAGCTCAGATCTTTTGTTTTCATCTAGAGTTCTTACATGTTGCAACTTTAAATATGAATTAAAAAACACATACAGCACATATAACTGAAATAATCAAGTACCCCCACACTTAATTCAGCAACCACTGATGAATTTTCTGTCAGTCGTCAAATTGTTTTAGCATTAGCTTCAATCCCATATACTCCACATTTAGCCAATGAAGTAGCTTTTGTTTATGAAACTCAGATCTTAAGTGAGTGGAAACAAATAGCGAATATTTAGCTAATTAATAGGTGATCTACAAATTAATTTGTTCTGGTCAAGTGCTTAGTTTCTGCTCAAGGTTATAAATGGCACTGGGATGATTCAGTTTTGAGGGTTAATTTATAGAGAAGCTTCCTGTAGGTCCGAGCTATTCCTGTATGGATCAATACAAGGACTCTTGATGGTGTGTCTTCATTTATCACACAGACAATCTCTGTTAGAATCAGGCCTTGGAGGACACTCACACACGTATACTGAGTCACCCACACATTCACATACTGTATGTAGTCTGATATTATTACTCTCTGTCTCACATTTTCTTTTAATGTCCACACCAATACTTCCTTTCTGTTTCTCTCATCTGCATATGTATGAAAGAAAACATACACACACACACACACACATCCACACACAGATCCTAGTCAGCAATATGTTTCCTGAAGCTGCCGGCCATGCTTGGAGGAAATGTGATCTGACTCATGAAACATTAATTCGAGGATATCTTTAGAAACTCCCTTCCTCACCTCATCACAACCAAAAACCAGAACTCCATTGCTCACCTCACCATCACCCCTCCACCTTCTTTTTCTTTTCTTGACCTTTCCATGTTTATCTTTTTCCTTTGCAATGTGAATAGTCAAGGGATTGTCTTCCCCTCGTCAGTAGCACTGAACATTGACCTGAAATCTGTATCAGAATCTGTGTCTCAATTATTCTAAATGAAGCACTAAGTATTTTAATGCATCAGTGCATGGTATTTGCCCCCTCACAATCCCCTGCACCCTTCTTTCATCACTCTTTATCTTTTTACATCAGCACGAACCTATTACAGCCGGGTGCTCCATCCAGAAATTCTCTCAAATTTCCCCCTCGTCCATTTTGAGTCATTTTTTCCAGCAATCAGTCAGGTTTAATTTGATTTTGGAGCGGCCGAGCAGAGGAGGAGATGTGTCTGGGTGAAAAGGCAGTAATGGAATGGAGTGGAAGCAGTTGCATTTGTTGGCATGGATAGAATTGGGGGTCTGCTATGATTGTGTGAACATGTGAGCAACTACACCTCTAGAGATGTTTCAGTTTAGATCTGCCAAGCTGACAGGAGAGCTGCAGACGTGTCAGTACAGGGCATTCTCTCTCCATGTGTCCGACTATATTTCTGTTGACAGGGTTGTCTTCTTGTGTGTATCTGTAAACAGGTGTATTGTAGTGTGTAGTTAGCTTTCTGTCTGGCTGTTTTATGAGGTGAAGGTGTGTCTGTTAGTGTGTTTGATTTATTGCCTCTGGTCATCTCTCTGCTGCTGACGTAAGTGCCTCAGGCAAATTTCGACAGACGATTTGTTCATGTGTCTGTCCTGCAATTTTAGTGTCCTAAATAGGGATGTTAACGATTAATCGATTAATCTGCGTTAAGAATATGACCGATTAAAATGATATTATTTGACATTCAGAGATCAGCATAAATAATCATCATTAATTCTCTTTAATTGTTTTATTTGAACATGACAGTGGTTAAAACAGTTTTCTAATGAAAAAGAATGTCCAACATATTTCAGATATTATTTATGATGAATCGATAAATGATTGTTAAGACTATCGATTAACGAAATTTGACCTCCACATAGGGCTGGTATCTCTATAAAAAACACACGCACTATTCGATATTGGCACAACAAGCATGCTGACTTACTGACGCTTTAACTTGACATTTGGTATTAAATGACGAGGCAAAGTTCGATAGTACCGACAGAATTCAGTCGGTGGCATAAAAGTATCGAATTTCAGTACCCAGCCCTCTACAATTTCAACTTTTTAACAGAAGATGCATCCATTCTGGCTTCAAAAGTGACAAAAACGAATAAAGTTGACCCCTTTGACTTAATATCAAGACCTTGAACAGACAGATGAATAGTTCGTGGCTGAGATAGAGACACCATTCATCCTATTACAATTACACTGTATCAAAATTATTTCAAAGCTGTTATTTAAAAGTAAAAAAGTTACAGAATGTTGCTTTAAATGAGAAAAGAGTTGTGTCACCTTTTAGTGAACTATTCCTCGAGGCTAAGCAGCTGCTGGATACATTTATATTCACACAGTCATCAGGTCACTGCGAATATTCACATCGAGGTTTAATAGCGCCATTTTTATGCCTCCAAGTTCCGTGACTTTTCCTTAATAACCCAGCTTTACGTGGATTTATGTGATAGCCGCTTTAGCTTACTGTGGGACGGATGTAACAGATTAAATCCAGATCCTGGTAATTTCAACATCATTATGGAAAAAGGCTCCACATCACATTGATGCACTCACAGAATTTATGTAGAGAAGAAGGTCATGTGTTTATAATCACAAATGATTATGCTGTTGCTCTAAGATAATCAGACCAAAATGTGCATGGTGTACTCTCCAATTAATTTTCCATTAAATCCAGGTAAAGCAGGAAGGGGTTTGACTGCGGGTTGTTTTGTGTATTTGTGTTTGTTTGTGTGTACTAGTAGCTGCTGTGTGAGGGTCTTTGACTGCTCTTCCGTCCATCTTAGATCGAGTTTGATCGCACAAAACTGTCGAAAGCATCAATAGAATGCTTTTTGGCGACAGAATGACAAAAGGGTGTATTCTTTCTACACCCACCATTTCCGCTGCCATCAACAGTAATGCAGAGAGAAACATGGAGGAAGCTGGGGCACCAAATTCTCCACTGACACTGACCTTTCTGTCTGTACTTGAAGCGCTCACTCTTTTGCTCTTACTGTCGCTATTTGCTGTTGCTCTCTACACCTTTCATGTATGACTGAGTGGAACCGCTGTATTTCACACCCACTCTGTGTGGGTTAGTCAAAGTTATACTGGGAAATGCTGGAAGCCACTAAATTAAGTGAAGCTGGCAGGTTGAGGAAAAGCGAGTGCGAGTTACCTTCCATGCACAAAATGTCTCTTTGAGCTTGTTGAATCTAAATCATCCTTTTCTTTTCATTTGGACATTTCTTCTACAGCACAAATATACTGTGAATGTGAAACATATTGTACATATGTATTTGCTAAAGCTAAATGCTCAAACCTATTAACAAAATGTAACTAAGTTACATTTATTATTTGATTATATATCATCGGAAATTCCAGATATCTTGGGCAGCATTTTATAAAATGTTCTTGTAAATCACCATGAAATATTTTGGTATTGTATGTCTCTATTCTTATA
>OMLP01009321.1:1740-15629 GCA_900302685.1 Spondyliosoma cantharus | reverse complement strand
GTACAGAGGCATGCCACACTTGCATTGCTTTTTGCATTCTACAGTTGGTTGGCTGGCAGGCGTGATGTCATCCAGGCAGTGCTGCAGTTGGTGAGTTTACGAACACACACACACACACGCACGCACACACACCCACATTTTTTCCCCTCACTCTTTTGTTTCTTCTGCATCTACACCCAGACAGCCACACATCATCCTTATACCCTGGCACCAGCCTATTCCGCTGGTGGCGTCACACTGTCTAGATGACATCAGAGTAGGGGCGGGGTCAAAGGGTTGGTTCCAACAAGCTTCAAATGGAATAATAAAAGCAGTGCAGCGAGGTTCTGTGGCGCATGCAGAGATGGACGGGGGAAATGGGTGTTGCCTGGGACAGGGGAGGTCAAAGGTCAAATGTGGAGGGTGCACAAGGTTCAAATGGAAGGTGTGGGGTCGAGCCCAGGGTTGCAGACAGATTCATGAACGGGAGGTAGGGAGAAAGGGGGGGAGAAAGGGTGGCAAGGCAAGGAGGGGTCAGTGCTATTTTCATGACGATTACATTTGTAGTCAATTTTTTTTCTCTTTTTTTTCATCTTATGTGATTTTTTTTGTTGCTTTTTGCTTTATATGTTACTTTTTACAAATGGTATAATGACATAACTTAGGCTCAGGGTCGTGGATGGATGAATCTACTGCTGGTTGTATGGTCAGAGGATGGAGATAGAGAGAGGTGTTATGGGAGAAAGGATTTTTTGTTTGCTACATGAGTTTTCAACTGTATAGACAATATAAATACATGGGGAGGGGGAATGCTGATATATCGGTTTAAATAATTATTTGATATTTGTGCTCAGTTATGTACTGTAGGTTTGCAAGTATTGCTAGTAGTCTTACCCAAGTTGTTCCCCAATAACCTGGATTCAGTATGTGGATGGTAGACTGCAGCTACTTTGTAAGTAAGTAGTAGTAATTGTAGTTGTCGTAGTTTTTGACTGCAAAATTTGCATATTACAATGTGGTAATATGTGTTTAAAGTTATAAAATTACTAATTATCAGTCAAATACTAAACATATTCAAAATGTTAGAATTTATCTGTCTTCAATCAGTAAACATTTTATAAGTACATATAGAAAGTAGTAATGTTTAGTTAGATCATACTTGACTCATAGCAAGAAAGGAAATAAAAATAGGTTAATTGTTCCTCATACCCTGTTGAGGCACGGTCTAATGTCAGACCAGAGCCTCAGCAGACACACACTCACTCACACACACACACACACACACACACACAGTCACATGAACAATCGCACATACGCACACGCAGACAAGCTCTGACATGCAGCTAAATCTTGCATCTTGGGATCTGTCCGCGAGGAACTCCCACCCTCCTGTCACCTCAACCAATCAGAGACCCTCTCCACAGCTTGAGTGAGAAAAAAATGGCGATTAACTGATGACAGATCCGGGCAATAACAGAAATGGAAGGAGAGATCCAATCAAATAATCAGTGAGGAGAAGGAAGGAGGAGGGCGTGTGAGAAAGATGCGCTGTGTTGATTCAAATCCGTCCTGAACACAGGACACACAGTGCATATTCCGGTAACCATCCTTTCATCCCTCTCTCTCACTGTGGGGGTCAGCAACACACTCTCGCTGTGCTTCAATATGGTGTCTTGAGATACTGGCTTAAAGCCCAACATTTGGGTTCGAGTGTGTCTGTACACACTAAACGCAACATTGCAGAGCTTTTGCAAAAGAGAGTGTGTACCACAAGCTCCCCCCACCACTTTGTTTTCCTTTTTGTGTATGTTTGCTCTTGAGGACGCCTCCCAAGCCATCCAGTGCTCTGTCCACCCCCAATGAAACAGTGGAAACATCTCATTTCACTCTGCTGTTTCTAAACCCGTCTGTTGACTTTTTGCTGTGTGGAAATGAGAAGAATGTGGGAGGGAAGGGGAAGGCTTGAGGTAATGGGGGAGGGGTAAAGAGGGGATTGTGGAATAAAAATGAAGGGGCGTATTGATCAGAGTTGCATTATCTTAAAACCAAAGGGGCAGGGGAGGGTGCCTAGTTAGGGTGCCAGTTAGTTGTCCTCAATGAAATCCATTTTTTTGATCCCACAGTGGAAAGGGAGGGGTAAAGGTACAAAAAAATAGCTTAATAAAATAGAAGAAAAAAAGAACTCTTATTTAAAATGTAAAAGTATAATACAAAACAACAGCAACAAAAGCATAATAGTACTGAAAACGTAAGTGACTTTAAAGATGAGATAGTAGAAGTGTTAAGTAGTACTCGAAGTTATCTCTAATGACACAAAATAAATAAAAGCTGTCAGAGGAGAGGATGCGGTCGGGGCTCTCAGGTGAAGGAGGGTCGTTGCTTTCTCTCTCTCTCTCTCTCTGTCCCTCTCTTTCTCCATCTCCCCTCTCCATCTCTCTCTCCCTCTCCCTGTCATCTCTCACTCCTCACGGAGCTGCAGGCGGTAGCGGATGTAACGGATCTGGAAGAAGAGCCTCTCCAGCGGCGAGCGGTTCATCCCGGGGAGCCTGTAGTCCTCGCTCTGGCTTGTTCGGCGGAAGCCCAGCGACTCGTACAGCTTGTGGGCTGCCAACTTGACGGCCGTTGTACCGAGGACGATGGCGGCGTAGTTGTTGCGCACAGCAAACTCCAGAACGCGACGACCCAGCGCCTTTGCGATGCCTTTGCCACGGTAGCGAGAGTCCACCGACATGCGCTTCAGCTCGACCGTGTTGTCGTCCTCGCGGCCTTGTGCCGCCACGATTCCCACCACGCGTCCGTCGAGCACCGCCACCCAGAAACAGGAGCCTGACAGGAACAAGGGGCAATAAATTGGATAAAATTAGTAAGAGCAGACTATCGAAAAGATCAACACTTAAAGGCATAGTTACAGAAAGCTAAATGAGAAGATTGCCAGTTAGCATAGCTTAGCATAAAGACTGGAAACAAGGGGAAACAGTTAGCCTGGCACTGTCCAATGGAAACAAAATCGGCCGACCTCCACCTATAAAACCCTACGGACATGAGCTGTAGGGATGGTCGAGGATGGATTCTGGATAGGGCCATGCTAGAAATGTTTTCCCTCTTTGAAGTCCTTGTGAGAGCTAAGCTAACTTGCTACTGGTAGCTACACACTTACCATAAAGACATGAGAGTGGTATCAATCTTCTCATATAAACACATAACACATCCAAAGCCTGTAAGCATCAGGTTTAGTGTTTTCATTACTGTACAGTTTTAGCCTTTTTCAGATCGATGACAAATATTTTTAGTGTCGGGGGTAGTTAAGGGTAGAGACCGTCACACTCAGCTGCTCCATAATACTGTGATGCTCGAGCCCATACTTCAAATCCCACAGGTCTTCTTTTTTTTTAGCAAACTATTTATGATGATTGCCCTCGAAAAGGAAACTAATATTTTGGATAGATGAAGGGAATATTTGGAAGGACAACAGTGGTTGAGTAAGAGAAGCTCAAGATCAAAATTGAGTTGCCTGTGTTTCCATTACCAGTAACTTGCCTCATGTCGTAATGGACTAAATGCCCTGCGAGCAGAGAATAGATGGAGGGATGCAGGGAGTAGATGAATGAAGGGGGCAGAGACCAGTAACTGACTGGTGCTTAATGACATTAGCCACTCAGTGAGATGCTGCTGATTAAAAGTACAGGCATGACAGAGCGGCCTCTTGGAGCTCACAGTGTAGTGGAGCAGCGACACGGATCTCAGTTTCGGGGGATTAGAGAAATAAATTCTGCATTTTCCAGCTTGACATAGACAGAAAACAACATTTTTACAGCAGCTCATGCTGTGTTGGCACTTGCTAAATCAGACACTCAGACAGACACTGGTCACAGATAAAAAGACTAACACACACACAGACAGACAAACAAGGTTAGACCAATACAGATAAAAAAATGTCAGCGGACAATGCTCCTCCAACAGAGTAGTGCTAAGAGCTTGAATACCAACCCAATTTAATATCGATCTGGATTCATGCTGCAGTTCCTACGCTGCTTACTTTAACAGTTTGAGTGTTCATGCTTGTGAATTACCCTCCTTTTCCCCTTTGACTAATAATAGATAATCCTTTGTGGGATAAAACAATTTGAATTGAGCTGCAAAACATTTTTTTAATTACAATTTCTCATACCTTTTGTCGACTGTGTCACCAGCTGCAGTTAAAATATCCGCTTTTATTACAGAGCTAGAAAATAATAATCACTAGTTCCCAGGATGTTAAATACCTGACTAACAGTGCGGAGAATAAAGTCAAATAAATTATATGGCTCATCGTGCTTCTTTTGAAATCATTACGCTTGTAATCTTAAGCCGTCTGTTTTAAAATGCCCTTGCTTAATTCCCTTTACCGATCATAATCTTTCAAAGAAAATGACCCTCTGAACCTCCTGTTTTTTATTACGTAACCATGTTCAAACAGCCTCTCCATCAATGTCAGCATTATTTACGGCATGTGTTGGCAGCACTTATATGGTTTTGTATTAAAATGCCATCTGTTTGTTATAGATAAAGTAAATCTGACTATTCCGTGACTGGCAAAAAATCTGTGTCCGTCTGTCGACAAGCTCTGAATCCTAATTCTCTCTGTGTCCTCACTCTCTCTTTACACATCCCTCTCCTTTATTTCTGCTGAATCTCTCGCCTTTACACACAAGCAGGCGGTGACATTAACATCATGCTCCTGCTCCCCATGTGTTTGGAGGGATTTGATGCCCCTGCAGGCTTGTGTTAAGCTGATCTGGAGGCTTCTGTTACTGAATAAAACAACTGTCAAACAGTATGTAGGTTGCAGCGGCAACAGGAAAACCCGAGGACTCCCCGCCCTGATAGGTAGACGGGGGTATGGCATCACTGGGAGTTCTGACTCAGTCAGTCTAATCTGACTAATCTCTGAGGGGAGCTCTAATTTTGATTTATATCCAGGGAGATTCATTCTTCCTTGAAGTGCTGAGGCATTCTAGATGACTAAAATCAACACATCCTGTTAACACTGTTGAGAGTTTTAAATTTACCCTGTCCAGCAATGTCAAATATTGATGTCAGACTCAGGAACGGACAGCCAGGAAATGACAGATGAAAACCTTTTCTTGTTCACTGTCTCAGAAGAAATGTAGGCGTCGGGCCTTATCACTAATTGTTTGTTTGAGCAATCTCTCTACTACAGAAGTAATTCTTATCCTATCTGTACCCTGCCTGTATCCATGACAACTGCTGTCTCAATCACTTGCTACTGGCTAGCTAGCTCATAGACAATAAAAGACAGGGGTTCAAGTTTCAGGAAAATTAACAGGCTAATAACTGTGATTGCTGCTCCAACAAGCTAACATCGGTGATAGCTTCACCTACAGAATTACAACGGTGTTAGCTTCTCAAACTGGCTAACATCAGTGTTCAGTTACAGCGGTGTGCCAATTTATGCCATCCTAACTCATCATAGTTAATAGTTACATTCCTATCCCACAATCAAATTAGATTATTTCCTAAATGCAGTTGGTAAACATGTTTCTGTAATACAAGAAATCCTGAACTGAGATAAGATGGGATGTCAGACTTAGGGGGCCAGAAATGACTGTGCAGTTTATGGACATTACTTTTGTGGAGAATAACAGTCCTTTAACCGCTTAAAAAAGCAATTAAATGTTTTTTCACAAATGTTTTGCTGCCAAAGTCTGAAGTTGATTATCCCGAGTGTTGGTGGATGACTGTAAATCTGAGCGGTACAGATAATCTCTTAAAGTTGTAAGTGTCTTGCAGCCTTCAATTGTACTGTGGAATAGCAGTTTTATTATAGGCAGACGTCAAATAGCTGCAGTGTCAACTCCCACCACACTTGGCCGGCATTATTATGCTCGTGCATGTGTGTGTTGGAGGCGTAGGAGGGGGGAATTCGTTTCTATAAAACCCTCCTGACCATCTGTCTGAACTGAGCCTGTGCCAGGAACGAGGACAGCACAGGACAGCACACAACGCCAACCACCTCTCTGCCTATCACACTGTGTGCATTACTTAACGCCGTGTCTCAAAAACATAACTTGACTCATACAAGACTGAAATATTCAATCTCTCCTCATCCCTCCTCCCCCTCTGACTCTGCTTTTCTTGTGAAAGCTGAGCAGCGTGTATTGACCTCTAAGCTTCCTGACATCATGGCTCAAGGAGCTCCACATCTGCCACGTCTGACACCGCTACCATTACACTGCGAGGATTTACTTTAGCTATCGTTATTCCTGCTGGGAACTGCACTTCCTGGAGATAGGGAGATGGAGAGAGGCTGAGAGAAAAGTAAAGAACAAAAGACAGAGAGATAAAGTTAGAGGAGGAGGCGTGTAGGAAGCAAAACGTTATGCTCCAAAAGGCAGTTTAAAAGAGATTAAAAGCTCTAGACTCTCGACAAGTCAGCAGATCTGCAGCTGAAATATTACTGATGCCTGCTAGATGGTCGCCATTCAAAATCCCCAAACCATTTATTGCAAACCATTAAAAAAATCAAACTGTAGGACAAGCATTCTTGTGTGAAATGGATTGATTAAAGGTTTTAGAATCAGCTTTGGGGATGGTAATTTTGTTTGGTTGGTCAGCTGGTCTTTCTACCACCAGAGTGCGATATCTCAACAATCAATCGATTGATTGCATTTATGGTCCCCAGAGGATGAGGCCTAATGAGTTTAGCAATCACCCGATGTTCCCTCTAGCAGCACCAGCAGGTTGACATTTGGGGTTGGGAGCTAAATGTCTGAAAAATACTGGATGGATTACCGTAACATTTGGTTCCCACAACCCGGATAAATAACCTTTAACTTTCTATCATCGCTTCAAAATGTCATCTTGTCGATTACTTTGGTTTATGACCAAATACTGACAAACCTAATGACAGGACATGACCCATTTTTGTTTTGTGTTTAGTGGTAATTAGCAAATGTTAGCATGCTAAACTGAGACGGTGACCCTCATACCAACATTACACCTGCTAAAAACTAGCAGGTTATCATTACCATAGACACAGAGCTGCTATCATAAACCATATTCACATGGCGACCATTTTCCTCTACAATCGCTCTCAGGGTATCAAGGCATAAACAGGCTCAGGGAAGGCTTAATTTAGAGAGTTATACAGAGTCAGACAGGGTGAGATGAACCAGACCAGAACATTCCTCTCTTGATAGGACTGTCGAGTCCTCTGTCTTAGATCGGGTTTGTTTGTGGGGAGTTTGGCAGGTTTTCATAAGAATAATTGACGGATGCTCGGTCGTTATTGTGTCTGTCTGCTGTAGGGGGAAGCAGGAGAGTCGCTTAGTGATTAATAGTAAAGAGAATATTGAGATAAAAGGGTGAAAATGAGGCTGAAGATTTATGGGCGGTTGATAATCTCTTTCCTTTGTATCTCTCTTCCAGCTCCCATATATGTTCCCTCTTTCCCACTAAATAACCCACATAACAATTCGCACAGGTGAAGCTGCTTAGTCACCACAAGAAGGATTGGAAAGAGGGAATAAATACAATTATGTCAACAAACAGACCTCAACAGCTCTTCCTGTTGTGTTTTTTGAGCAAAGTTAAGATCCCTGTTGCTCCAGTGCAGCAGCTAAATGCTTAAGAGTAGAGCCTAATTAGCTACGAATACAGCGCACCGCCTGTGTTTGAGTGTGTGCAACTGAGGCTAGGAAATCATATGAATGAGCTTACTCACTCAGAAGGGAAAGAAAAAAAGGAGTTAGAGGCAGAGAGAAGAAGTCATTCATCGGTCGTCTCTGACAGAAAGAGTGAGCAGAGGAGGAGGGAGGCAAGGCATCTGTGGTAACAGTAATAGTGATGAGCCTGAAAGGATCCATTATTGCTGCGAGGGCATACAAACACAACGGGGGGAGGGAGGACAAAAAATCTACCATTATTACAGAGGGGGGAGGGGGACCTGAAGAATACAGATGATCTCAAGACGAGAAATAAATCACGGCCGAGAGTGAAGGCGGGAAACGCAGGAGGTAGAAATCGTTTGCAACGATTCTAACACGAGCCAAAATCTGATTACTGCGTTCTCAATGCGACGGATCTAATTTCTCTAACTACTTTACACGGATGTTAATATGCCTCTGTGCATGTGTGTGGGAGTGTTAAATACTGGCTGATGTTGGGATATGACGCCTGTCTATATATAAAAAGAAAAAAAATCGCACACATACACGGGAATAGTTTTTATGGTGTCTAACAAGATTATTCTCTTTTTTCCTCAGATGAAAAATAGAGGGATAATTTGGTTGATAAGCGTTCAGTCTAGACGCCGCCTCGCTGCGCTGGGGTTCACTTCGCTGTGAGCCAGACGCCATCCTCTGTGGGTGTAAGCCCTGACAAAAGCTCATAAGTGGCTTGACTCTATTCTCTGTGTATTGTTTCCATTTGCTTTGTGTTCCACTGATTAAACTGTGAATTGATTGCTATTTTTTATTGTTATTTTTATATCGCTCCGCAGCATGTCATTTTTGCAGTGTACATTCAGCACTAAGTGATTAATGTTTCAGGACTGTTGCATCACTGCGTGATTAGGCTGATCTGACCAGGCGCTAAAGCGGCGAGTAGGCTTTACTGTTCCACATAGTAAACAGAGTATTGAAGAGCGTTAATCTCTATTCTAAGGAATCCGTTTTGACCACATGTTGTGCTTTGTTGGGACTAGCTATCAAGTGGCATCATATAGAAGCAATGGATGCCATTTTAGCCAGGAAGCTAATACAAGAACACACAACACAAATTCTGTTTATTTTGAAGGGGACCCTACAGTCCTTTTTTCGTTTTTCCCTTTCCTGTAGATTCTTGTGCCTGTAAAATGCCTTGATAGTTAAAAAGGTCAAAGTCCGCACCAACAGAAGCTCCTCTCTCCCACACAAAACACTGCTCCTGAAACGCCTCGTCAGTAGTCCCACCTTTAATTCCGTGACTTTGTGACATCACACTATGTCACTGTGTGACATATTTGCATTATTTATGTCCAGTGGTTAGTTTGGCACGTAAGAATTGACTTAGCACAGCTGCTCTGTTGTTGTTAGCGGTGCTGGGTCAGGCATGTGTGAGCTGACCAATCGGAGGAGGGGGTCCTTGAAGAGACAGGAGCTAAAACAGAGTGTTTCAGACAGAGGGGGAACAGTAACCTTTAAATGTTTAACTTTGCCCTTTAAAAGAAAATTCTTAAGGTGCTTCTGAATGTAACACTTGCAACCTTCCTCATGCCCTTCCATACACACTGACACACCCTCCTCCTCAGGTCAGAGTGCAGAGTGGGCGTGGGAGTATGGATTAGCCTGTCATATAAAATCCATGCGTCAGCCGTTTCTTCCTCCGTCACGGACAAATGAGGGTGAGAGGAGGGGACTGCTGGCCACGGGGCACACTCTCCAGATGTTTACACAAACACACAACAGCGCAATTACATCGAATGAATAATTAATGTGTATTGACGTACAGTAGAAGAAGCCTTTAAGCCAAACCCAATATGCAGAGGATGCACTGACCTGTGTGTTGTAACGCAGACTCACACTCACCCTGTTACACTTCCATTAGTTCTGACAAACTCATTATCTGGCCCAATCTGTTACTGTCGGTTTTACTGCCTTCCTGCCCATCAATGCACATCATTTGTTTATATGCAAACATGCAGGTAAGTGCCCATATTTAACCCAACATGCTACACTTCACTGTGCGCATGCCATTGTTCACATGGCTGCTGCTGCTACAGCCTGAGCCCCTCTCCCACCTTCATCTCCGGGGCCAAAGGCCGTCAGGCTGGGCTTCACACTAAGATACAAAATGTGACTCTAACCTATTAAAATCTAGACCTTCCTATATTGTTCTTGTGTGAACCGAGCTGGCTTGAGTAAAGCCAGAGAAATCACTTTTCATCTAAAGAAGAAAAACTAATCACAAGTAAAAAATATATTTATTTTTTTTAAAAAGTAAAAACATTATTTGTCTCTAGCCATTAACCAACACACCTAGAAGGGACTTTTCCAAAAAACATGCCCAGAGGTTATATTTTGGACAAAAATTGTGAATTGTAAAGTAGATTTCTTTACACAAGTCATGTTTTTTTCATGTAGTCGAGTCCGATTGCCACCATGTGCACAGCCTGATCAGCCAAATCTCATGAGCCTTTTGCACAACCGGTCAACGCCAAATTAAACAGACTCTCCTGCAACTGGTCACAATTTCCTGACACTATTTGTGGTTTCTTCTGAACGGTTCTATCAGTTCAGTATGACTCAGCGGTAGTTTCATTTTTTTTTGTTCTGCTTTGTTTGGAGGAATCGTGTCTGAAAATTCATAACATGGATTAACAGATGTGTATGCAGTGTTGTTCATATTTTCAAAGAGATTAGCTGAATGAAGTAATCAGGGTCAGCTATAGTTTATTTGCTAGAAAAGTCTTTTCAATTGATTTCATTTCTTGAATTCGCTCATCATTTGTTAACACACCGTTGGTGGACGTATTGATTGAAGGAGGACAGAGAGAGATGGATGGAAAGAGGAGGGGTTGGAGTGTACAAAAAGATTTATGCTAGCAGATGTTGTGTTTTAATTGCAGCTATTTGAATTTGTCAAACTCTTATCGAGCTGTCGAATTTGAATAATGGACTTTTAGAAAATACGACTTGTTTCATTCTGACAGTTTAATTCATACAAATCCAAACTCAGCTTTTGAACTTAAATTAAATAAGGGTCCATTTGCATACATATCTCTTATCAGCTTCAGTACAGCCGTATACTGTACATGTGGACTCCTAACTTATATTGCTCCTTTAATTTGGTTTACATTCTTACACGCATACACTCACATGCTATCACCAGTCAGTGGCCAGTGTTTTCTATTCATATTTTGAATATCTGTCAAAAATAAAACTCTCCCTGTCTTCAGATCCCTCCCCCTCTCTGCATTTTAAGAAGTGTTTCTCTATTAAGTTGATAAATTAATTGTCTGAGCCGCTCTCCCTCCCTTCATCTCCGGGGTCAAAGGTCGTCAGGCTGGGCTTCACACCAACATGCAAAATGTCACTCTAACCTATTACAATCTAGACCTCCCCATATTGTTCCTGGGTGAACCGAGCTGGCTCGACTCAAGCCAGAGAGTCGTTACTGAAGCTGCTGTTGACACGTCATCCGCTCTCTCAGATGAGCCTCTTTGTTCAATATTGATTTAAGCAGAATGTAAAACAAATGACACGCATGTGCATGAAGCATACAGTTAGTAATGGACTCAAGTGTCTCTGTATGTACAGGCTCGGAGCAGCAGAGTCAGCCAGGGGGGGAAAGGACAACATGTCTAATACTGTGACAGACTGAATATTTAATCAATATTAGGAAATATGAGTGGTGGCATGGTGGAGAGCTAGTGAGGGGCCAGGCTAGCTGTTAATGCTACGCTAAGCTAACCGGCTGCTGGCTGTAGCTTCATATTTGGTACACAGATTCGAGGTGGTGCCGAACTCTCCACCAAAGAAAAGGAATAATTTTCACAAAACATCAAATTATTCCTCTCATATTGTTTTTCTACGAGGGATGCAACTTATTTTCCAATGTTGATTGTTTAACAATTATATTGTTCAGTCTGAAATGTCAGAAAATAGTGAAATATGCTTTTCAGTGCTTTGCATGCCCCCCCCCAAAAAAAAAACAGAAAACGCAAAGATGTTCAAATAACAATGATGTAAAAAATAGCAAAAAGCAGCAAATCCTCATATTTCACAGGCTAAAAAACGAAAATATTTGGCTTTTTTTCTCCTTGAGAAATGGCTTAATATATGTAAGATGTTTTTTAATTAACAAATGATCAACAGACTGTGAAGAAGTAACAGTTTTGATGTGGTAAGGTCGGTGCTCGGTGCTCCGAGCTCTCAGTCCGGACCACCAGCTTGCGATGCTAACTGAGCTAACTAATTAACGGCAGCTACAGTTAGCAGTTGATCTTCTGAAATGGCCCCCGTGTGTGCTTTAAGTGGGAATTTGATGTTGCCCCTGTAAATGATTCATTCATTATGAAAAACAGTTGATGATTAATTCCCCGAGTCTTAGTGACTAATTAATTTGACATTTCTGTTAACGTTGTTTGTGAATGTGTGCATTAACCTGAATGTCTTCTCTGCTTATCTGTCAATTTAACCTACAGCATAAAAAAAGAAAAACTTCTACTGCTAAATAATAACATGCATGAATAGTAACTCACATTTTTCTGCATTTTCTGTTTTGTTTTTTTTTTACAGTTTTTGAAAGACACTGAAGGCTGTTTCCTTTAGCCAAGAGGAAACATCACTTCCTCTGTGCCAGGATGATGGATAGCCCAGTTGGCCACTGCGGCGCCTCGTCTGCACCGGAGTGCAGAGTAGATGAAAAATAGAGAGGAAGAGGAGTAGGAGTAGGAGGAGGAGCAGCGATACAGGTGGGAGACAGAAAGAAAATGCTGTGGCTTAAAAAACCGCAACAGGAGGGAGGGATGGCAGAGGAAAAGGATGCCTTATTAATCTGAGGTGTCGGGAGATATACCCAGGAGATCCCTTTGTCTGTGTGCTAACCAGCAAACTGTTTGTTTCTCTTTCTTTCTCACACAAACACAAAATATATCTTAGAGCCGAGGAGCACACCCCCTCCCTCGGATGCCCCCATTTTTCTATCCGGCACTCACCTCCTTCCCTCCCTTCACAAGTTTTGTCTCCCTCTCTCTTTCTCTTTCTGTCCGTCTCCCTCTCTCAGAGCTAAAATAAGCACAGCAGGTACCGCCGGAGGAAGCTGCTATCCTTCTCTCTCTCTCACACACACACACACATATACACAGAGCCACACCAGGACTGACCGGCAGGTGTTATAAAGTCTCCTGCATTAATGGGACCCCGCAGTGGTCATGACGCCTCATTAAACAGCCAGTATTATTGAGTGGGTATCACATCAAGCCGGGGAGGATTTGGCTCAGTGTCTGGTGTCGCCCTCATTATATTACATTAACTTTTTTGGACGTTAAGCTGCTTCGGAGTGACCTATAGTGATTGAGCAAGTGCAAGGGGAGAGGGCATGTTGCCCGCCTGCCGCTCGAACGCAAGAGGGAAAGCTCCTTCGTTCTGCACTCAAATTTAGTTTCCGTTTTGAGAGAAGCTGCTTGAAAGACGCTTTGTTTTGTCGCCCTGTGGGATTACGCGGCGGAGAGTCGTAGTAATGGTAACTCGGGCATTCATTTCCCATGAGAGGAGCGGGAAAAAAACGCTGCTTGATGAGAATAGGCGCTGACACGAACCAGGCCTGTGACATGGTGAGAAACGCTGCAAAAAATGTTGTGCAGATGAACACGTCGGTAAAGCAATCACTTTCGTTCATGTTCGTTGCCTGGAAAGTGTTGTTACCGGAGGTCGGCTTAAATATTTTAGCTGCTTACTAAAGCTCTGGAAGGCTTTGAAAGAATGCTAGCTGAGTTAGCCAAAATATGTCCACAATGCTAGCTAGTTTACTTCAGCGTGTTCATTATAAAGTTGTTATTATTGTTATATTTTTTACCTCAAGAAAGCCCCATTTTGTCATAAAAGTGCAAAGACTAAGACCACGAATATGATCACATAGCCACAAGTAATCAGGTTAGCTCAACTTAAGCAGTTTAATTTGCTAGAAAAATCTTTTAAATTGATTAGAGTCTTAATTTCTTACTTTCTCTGGTTGTTAACACAAAATTGGTGGACGTATTGATTGAAGGAGGACAGAGAGGGATGGATGGAAAGAGGAGGGGTCGGAGTGTACAGAGAGATTTATGCTAGCAGATGTTGTATTGTAATTGTAGCTATTTGAATTTGTCAATACAAAGACTGTAAAGACTTCTGACAGTTTAATTTAGTCGCATTCAAACCGAGCTTTTT
>OMLP01009320.1:1380-22711 GCA_900302685.1 Spondyliosoma cantharus | reverse complement strand
GGGTTGTGAATAGCCTCTCGGATTATTGACAGGATATTTTGGGATTATTGACAAGATATTTTGGGATTATTGACAGGATATTTTGGGATTATTGACAGGATATTTTGGGATTATTGACAGGATATTTTGGGCAGCTCTTCCATTTTCAAAATAAAATAAACTTCCATTCAGCCCAGAAAAACATTTAAACACGTATTTCTTATTATCAGTAAGGTCTGAAGGTTGGCCTGCAGGATGTCTCACTCCCACAACATTTGAGAGAATAGAGTGATTTAACAGTTTGGTGGTTCTTTGAATTAATCCCCGTGAGAAAAACTCTTCATATGACCCTCGCCAAGTATTCAGGAGCCAAACCAGCTGCACTTCTGTGACCATGTCGAGGGAACTGGCAGGAGGAGGCTGAGAACTGGACACCAAACATTAACGTTAACTGTGGATATTTGGCAGCACTTCATATAAACCATCATTGATAAACGGTACAATTATTAGACAATGGTTTAATTTAAAGCTGAAACTGATGTTTATAATATATATGTAATATGTTATGTATTAAGTATTTCATTGTTATTGTTCGTGTTAATCGTGAAATTACTTCTGACTAAAGTTTAATTAACTATAAATTCACAAAATATCAATGTTGGTTATTATAACTTGTTAGACTAAAGATGTCCCACCAGAGATTGTGATGCACAAGCTACAGAGGAACGATTCATCTTGTTTCCAGCAGTGAATTTCACTCTGATCATTCATTTTTGGGGCAGAAAAGTTAAACTGACATTAAAGTTAAATTGTACAGACTTGAGGATTTCAGTCTTGTAGAATCAGTGAAATATTTTAAATGGCTTCTCGAAAAAAGTTAAAGTTTGAATTCCTCTAGCATACAGCTTTATTTTCAACTTGTCTGTTTGTTTTTTATCATTGTTTTTATCTTATTTTTGGCTTATTTTATTAAATTGTATTTTAGCATATATCACTAATCTGATTTTATGTGCCTCATAGCTGACTTGCTTCAGCCATTTCGAAAAACACTTTTGTTTTTAAAAGTGTTTAATAAGTAACTTTATCATCATATTAGGTGAAAAATAAGACAATCAACTGAAATTAAGCAGAAACATAGGTACAAAACTCGTGATCTCTGACAGTCCAATGCTTCATCATAACATTTCTAAATTTATTTTATCTTAGAAATCCGCAATTCTTTGTTTTCACAGTGAATTAAGTCATCGTGCAACTTTATTTTGCTGTATTTTGTTGTTCATCCCTGGTGCTCAGAGCTTCATGATAAACTCTGTCGCCACCTAGTGGATGTTTGTGTGCACTGCAGCAGGGACTGAATCCTCTGTTGTTGTTGTTCTTTTTTCTTCTTCTCTGTTGTTGTTCTTGTCCAAATAAATATCTTCTGCGGGATGTTTCACTTTAAATCTTTAAAAATCAATTAAATAAAATAAACAGCAGCATACTGCACATACAGTAAGTAGTAGTTCTTTCATATTTACACTTTCAATGACTTACGATGTATCAATGTATGTGTAAGCCTGTTGATGAGGGATTTAAAATTAAACTTATTATAAATAAATCCTGACCAAAGAGTGTCTGTTGGTCGCGAGTGTAAGTTCAGTGCTGGTGTGTTCCAGGAGCTATATGAAGGCTTATGTAACAGGTTTGTGCTCACGTTCCTGTCACGTTCAGGAACTGGTCGATTTTGTGTCGAACACGCTAAAATGATTATCGACACACGCAGGAAACGTTGTGAGATGTTTCGATTCGGCCTATCGAATTAAGTAGTGTCGAAAAAAGAAACACCACGACAAAAACACACATTATATTTGTATTTAAAATGAAATATAATAAATAACAAAAATCGCTCCTAACGTTTCTCGGATAGGGGGCGTGGAAACTGAATGACATGCGTGACGTCATCGGTGGAATGGGCCAATGAGCGCGCTGGAATGCTAATTCCAGAATCTTCTCGGAAGTGGAGTCTGTGATGATGTCGGAGCGGCCGCTGCTGCTTCAGCTAGTGTGGCTAGCTTCGGCTCTGTGAGGCAGAGGGCGTCGATCCACGGCAGCCATGGTGTAAAGGAAGCGCACAGCGAACTAACGAACGGAACAAAACAACACAATGCAACGACCTTAATCGAGGCCTGTCGCTTTGGAGCAGCAAGGAGGTGATTCGTCTCCCCCGCAGCCGAGGTAAGGAGGCTAAAGATGCTGCTGCTGCTGTCTGAGGTTTATCGGTGCTCTCGGATGATGTTACCTCATTAGATCGATATTAACGGCAGGAACACGGACTGTTGAAGACTATCCCCTCCCCTGACAGGCTAGATGAGAGTTAACTCAGAAGAAAACTGGTGTAACGGGGCTGCTTTTTATTTGTTTTAAATGTTGCCTGGATGTGAATTAACTGCGCATGACATCCAGGATGGTCAGCGAGCTCATCATCCCAGAGAGGTTTGGTTTTCATTTTTCCGGGCACCTGAGCGTTCATGCTAACGAAGATGCTGCGGAGACGGTCGGCCTGCTCTCAGACAACCACAGCACAGATCCACAGTCGACCCCCCGTGTTTCCATCCAGTAATATGCACATTTACAGCCCCTTTTCTCTCCAGGTTAGCTTAATAAATGTACCAACGGTCGTGTAAACTCTGTTGTGAGTCGTGACTAAGAAGGACGAGCTAGCGGTGATGTTAGCAGCTGTTCTGTGGCTAAATGAGATGGTTTGTGGATTGAAATAAACACACAGCTGTCACTATGCTCACCGTGGTTGTTAGCTGTGTGGATGAAACATGCGATGGAGCTAATATTATGCAGCTGGTTGCCATGTCTGTTTGGGCTGAGCTGTGTTGACAGGTGCACAAGATTTAAAGCTATTTCCCAGGTGATGATCTGAGATATTATCTGTTTTTTTTTTTTGTGTGGTAGACACTGTCAGTAATCAGTTAAAGTTGTGCTGATGTTTATTTTTTTAAAATCAGGCTGTATAATAATGTTATTATGACAGATGTTTCTCTCCATTCATTCCCACCACACACAGGTGGGAAAGGGAGCATTTTAATCTAGATGACAAATAAAAAGACAACAAAAAATCTCCAATGCGTACGAGCAGAAGGCAAAGCGCACAGAACAAACCGTTTAATTACGATCAAACAACCGAAAATGAACTGTATCAATTATAATAGTGCTAAAACCAAAACTAGGAACTCTACGGATGGATGAGGAACAAACACGAAACAATCTGCAGACACCACTGCAACAAAACAATGACGGGAAACACCGCTTTGTATCTTAATCGGAACAGGAACATGCTTAGATGAATATAAACAGTCAAGGGGAACAACATTTGCACGAGCTGCACCCAAATGTTACAAGTTATGAGTGGATCAGCTTTACACACCGGTCAAAATCAAGAATAATCTACTGATTTGCTGGTAAAATGTGAACATTTACTCGCAATTTGTTGATGATCAAGAATATTAGTTTTGGGCTGGTTTGAGGTCAGACACACAGGTGTACAGCAGTAATCCATCCGGGTGGTAATTACTGATTTGTCTCTTATTACCTCTGACTACCAGTCAAAAACACAGCAAGTTATTAAAATTAGAACAGAGAAAAGCACGTGCACATCATGCATTTGAAGCTCTGGACAGTGTTTATTCTTAGTAAGTGACAAACAATCAATCCAATGTCATATCTCATGAATTAACGTTTAATAATTTGAACACTGTGGTGACGCCGTGCCTACTGGAACATATTGCATGGCAAGACAGAGTAAGAGTGAACAGAAGAGGTCGTGTTGTCGAGGCGTTTAGATCAGACTTCAGCACAGTTTGAGGAAATAAAAATGGAAAAGGGCTCAATGCGTTTACTTTGTTTGTTTTTTGTATTTAGGTTTGACCACATCACTGTGACTTACCATTGACAGAAGTTTGGAACAAGTCGTTTTTGGAGGCTAACTTGAGCAAAAAAAAGGTGAGTAAAAGCGATGTTTTTTCAACCTGTTCTTGTAGTTATTACACAGGATGTGTAATAAATCATGATCTGTAATAATGCTCTGCACATTTTATTTTTAGGGTATTTTTATGTGGCTTCTTGATGAGAACAATGTAAAACATTGTCGTCTATTTTTGCGAAATCCTGAACCACAACTTCCCCTTTTTTGCAATAACAGGAGACGCTGCGTCCTCTGTGTACTCGTCACAGTTCCTCTTCTCTGTCCCATCATCTCACAGCTGGGATGACTTTGTTTAAAGTTTGAATACATATGTAACATTTGTGTAAATGTGTTAAGCTATCACCGTGTTGGTGTTTTACATCTGTCGTCTGTCAGTAAAATGTCACGACCAATATCCTTTATGTAGCGAGCCTTTCTATTGGCCCTTTGCATGCTGTAATGTAATTAAGGTGAGTGTGTTAAATAACTGACTGTGCCTTATCTGTGTATTCCCACAGATCTGTTGCTACAGCGCCTTCAGCACCATCAGGACTATTCAGGTCAGTCCGACATCACCATACATTTTTCTTTTTTCTATTTTAAAGGCACTCTGTGTGACAATTTGTAGACATTTAAATATACTCGTCACTTTTATATCAATGTTAGCAGATGTTACATGATGTGAGAAGTAAGACCTTCCTCGTCTCTTGGCCTGAGGACGGTTTGTTTAAGTTGTTAAATCAGCACGACTGTGAATTTCTTTCATTTTCCACGACAGTCCAAAGGATTTGACTTTATGCATGTTCCTCGTCTCAGAGTCAGGATACGATTAAAATGTAAAATTTAGATGAAATGGATTAGATTAAAGGAAAAGTTCTGAAAGAAATGTGGTCTGCCGTTTTGTTTTTCAGAATCATCATGCACACCCACGAGTCAGACGTGCACACCATCTCCCCGGAGCTGCCGGCGATGTTCGACGGCATGAAGCTGGCGGCGGTGGCCACAGTGCTCTACGTCATCGTCCGCTGCTTGAACCTCAAGAGCCCCACCGCTCCCCCGGACCTCACCTACCAGGACACGGCCCTCAACCGCTTCCTTCTCAAGTCCTGTCCGCAGCTGACCAAAGAGTGAGTCCTCAGCTCTGTTGGTGTCTTTCTCTAAAAGGCATAACCGTGGAAATGCTTCGCCTGCCATCTGGGGCAGCAGTGGAGGTAGCAGTTTGTCTGGCGGGGGTCCCATCTGTCATCAGTGTTCCTGAGCGTGCCACATGTCTGTACCAGAGAAGTCTGGCTTCAGCTCCGCCATGAATTATACACCAGTCTGTGTTTTTGGGGTTATCCAAAAGGTAGCCTGGGTTTGTTTGTCTCGCATTACAAATATAGACTCATTCACCGTAGGACTGGGACATTTGCATATGTGATGATGCATGTCTCCCCCTCAGGCTGTCTCTGTCTGTTGAGTCCTCCATTGGATATATAATAACTGATGCAAACCAGCGGTTGTTGCTGTTCCAGAGCAGTGTGAGGCAGGAATTTCCCTGTGTAGGTCGAACCAGGTCAGTCATGTAATGTCCTGTCCTGTGCTGTGGTCTGCTGGTGGTGAAATACTCCATAGTGACTTTCAGCTCTGTAGGGTGTCCCCCCCCCCCTTCAGCCTTCATCACGAGCGTCTGCTTATATAACCGATTGTTACGGAGCCCTTTGCCTTTCAGCTGCAGCGTCAGTGAATCTGGAGGCCACACTGATGTTTACATTCGTGCCTGGATTGTTATCATTCCCTCCCGAACGGCCGTGATTTACTCAGTGCGCAGCTCGACTGAGTTCATTGAAGTCTTGGCCCCCGTCGGCATCATCTGTGTGGTGTCTGTGTGTTGCTGAGGGTCCATGCTTGTTTGTTGCTCATCATGACATCCCCGCGGCGTTGCGTAACAGAGATCAATTTCCCAGCGGAAAGCATAGGAGGGGTGTTGTGAGGTTAACAGAGTCAACAGCGTTTTTTGTTTGGCTGCTTTTGGGGAAACGCGCAGCAGGGTTAACGTGGGGCGATACGGAACAAATGAGTTTCTCTTGATGTGCCTGTTTGTGTTCGCTTGTTTTATCTCTATCCAGAGCAACTTATTTTGCCTTTGGTAGTGAAATTTAAAAGGAAAACTCTGATGTGTATCTGCTGATTGTTCAGGATCAGAGACGCACTGATACATCAGCCAAACAGTCAAAACTGGCAGATGTTCCTCTTGTCGGCTGTTGATAAGACGACGCTGACTGATAGTAGACAGCGTTTATCTGAAGTGTGACATTATTTTGTTCTGCCACATTCACGAGTTACTGACTCGTGACATTCCTGCTGTCAGTTTGAAAAGACTATCTAAGAAGTGAAAAATTCTTCTCCGTGACTCGGTAGTCGTATCACAGCTAACAATACTTTTGAAGTAGTTTAAAAATAATTTTCATGTGAAGGTTATGCTGACGGTTGTTCATTTAATAATATGATACATTTGCGCTCTTTGTAAGATAGTGTAATAAAGAGTTGAAGGACTTTTAAAGGGACAAACAAATGTGTTCTCTTATCTGTAGTGCTGTTTATTCATCTAGATTTTTTTGGTGTGAGTTGCCGAGTTCTTAAGATATCAGCTGTAGAGACGTCTGCCTTCTTTTTGAATATTATGGCACTAGATGACTCCAGGTTTGTGCTGCTCAGAGAGCTCAAACAGCAATGTGTCTTTCAAGAAATCATGACCAGGTTACTCAAGTTAATCTAAAAACTCTTCAGTTATGTTTTTTATAATGAAGATTTCTGTGTTTCTCTGGCACAAAATGACAAAATAAACAACACTGGCATAGACTGTCGGCTGAATTGTTATTTTAAACGTCTCAGACGGTATCAGCCCAGAATTTTTGCGCCCTTATTAAGGATAGTGTTAATGATTTAATGTTAAAGCAGCAGAAATGTTGCATATGTCAAGACAGCAGCCGACTTTAAACAGAGCAATCCCAGAAAACAGTACATTCAGACACGTGGTCAAATGGAGTCAACAGCAACAGAGCAAAGTGCAGGTAAAAGTGAAAAGAGGAAAGGAAACATAAATGAGGGCAAAGACCGCTGGATAGCAGTCAGTAATATCTGCCTTCTAGGTACATGATCCACATGTATTTCTTTAGTTATATATTTATCAGTTTATTTGACAGGGAGAGCAAATGTAGGCATTGTTGCATTTAATTGAAATCCAACCAGCATGCATGTCTCTGGTTTGACCTTTGAGGAATAAAACACTTGATACAACTTTCTTTAAAGAGACATGAACTCTAACAACGAAAAGACACAGACAGACAGTGACTGTAACAATGAGTGAGACCAACATTGAAGAACAGTGAGTGAAAATAATGACTAGGAACAGAGAAAAAAATCAGAGAGGGAAAAACGTCAGGAAAGTGTTTGTTCTTGTTGTCGGTGTTCGGTGATTTCCCAGCGTTCTGGTATCAAACGCCTGAGACGTTACTCCTGGACTTTGATCCGGACTTTAGATCTTTGCTTCATCAAACCACACTGATGCATCCGTTTCCTCTCTCCGTTACCTGATAGCTTTCAAAGACAACATCACACGCTGCGTGAGAAGGTGACATTTACCAGAGGCTGTCGCTGTTATTCACATTCAAACAAAGGGTTTGTCAGCCACGCACGTGAATAGATCAGAGCCTGCTGTCACCCCCAAGGTCGTTTAATACAGACGCTGGGACTCAACAAGTACAAGTTAAGGTTTAATGTAAGGTTCGTGTGCTTTAGTAATATCTAACGATAACTTTATTCGTTAATTTTCCTTCAGTCGACTTGATTGATTAATGGACTGATCTTTACCACTGTCATAAATGTGCAAGAGCAGAATAATGTGACCCATCGATGATCAGTCAGCGTCACCTTCTCAACACTCAGCAACGGGAATATCTGCCAGTTTCGATGTTTGACTGATGCATCAGTGCATCTCTGATCCTGAACAATACGTTGATACATATCTGATATTTCTTTTAAATTAAACTATTAGAGGCAAAGTTATGATTAGTGGACTAATCTTTGCAGCTGTAGTAAAACTCTTCAGTTTACCTTTAAATTGAAACGTCGAAAATGTATTTCTTTGGGCTTATTAAAGGGTATTTTTCAAACTGCATCGGTTAAAGTGCCAACAGAGATAAGAGCTGCTTGTGGTGTGTGTTGTCTCTTGGTGAACTCGACTAACGTGGCCGTGTGCTTATCCTCCGTCCACATTACAACAATGACGTTATCCTCTTCCCTTAGTCATAGATTAACGCTGCCGAGTACCTTCTGGAAAGGTGTGGCTAAGCTTCAGCTCCCCTCACAGCACACGCTAGAGGCGATTACATTATCAGCAAATGGAAGTAGTCTGCTTTCTGATTGACTGTTCCCTTGTGTAACAGTGTACTTCGTAGGTACGGTAATTGCGGGAGGGGTGAGGCAACCAAGAGTTAAAGGTTGAAGGGCTTGTGTAACCGTTAATGAAACTGAGCCCTTTGCTTTCTGAAGCTACTTACTGTCTCTGTGTTGTGTACACACAACTAATGTCCACGCCTGTGCTCGAGTTTAAAGTTCTGCTGCTCTTGCTTATCTCACCGCCTCCCAAGATGGCCCAATCTTCTTCGCGTCATTGCCAACAAGAAAAAGAAATGCAGATAGGACGTTACATAATCGATGCGAGTGAGGAACAGGACAGCAAATGTGTGCTAATGAGTAATTTGTAAAAACTGTTACTTCTGTTAAAAGCTTGTGTTATATGAACTTAAATATTCTTGAATTCCCCTTCATCACCTTGTTATGGCTGCAAGCTCACATACAAAGCAGACAAATTGTTGTTTTGGCTCTTTTTATGAGGTATGATTATGCATTGATGTGCTGTTCCTTTTTATACTATGATAAGCATCACCTTAAAGGGGTTTCCTGTCAAGTTGTTCTTTTGGTCTCAGCGTTGAAATAAGATGGTGATTCACGATAACGCACAACAAAAGGAACAATATTTCAAAGGAATATTGCGTAATCCAAAGGCTTGACTCCTACAGCTAACTCCTACAGAGGCGTCGCTGGAATGCAAGTGCTCAGCTTCTCTAAACAAGAGCAACGCGCCGGCGTTAAGCACCGATGTCTGCTGGGAGTTTCAAACGCTGCTGCAGAAATGTGACTCTGTATGCAAAATATGTGCCAGACTGTTCGTGTCATGAACCATCAATGCAAATGTTTTTGCTCGGCATAACAATGTGTTAATGTCATTTCTGGGAACCGACTTTGTGCTCTTGTTGAATGCTTCGGCAGAATCGGCTCATCTTTCTGGATCAAATTTAACAGCGGAGTCGTATTTTGTGTTTTCCAGGTACATTCCTCCCTTATTGTGGGGTAAGAGCGGTCACCTCCAGACGGCACTGTATGGGAAACTGGGTCGGGTGAGCTCACCTCACCCCAGCGGAGTCAGAAAGTACTTACCCATGCAGGATGGGGCCACATCCACCTTTGACCTCTTCGAGCCAATCGGGGACCATCGAACAGGAGGTGAGGCGTTTGATCAAGATTTACGTTTTCTTAAACAACAGCTAATTCTTGTTGGCTGCTAGATGATGGCTGATTGACTCTTTACTGTGATGCCAAACATAGAAATCTTAGTTGTATGTGCGTGATCAGTTAACTTTTCCTCACTAGCCTGCGCCAGAAATACTAGTCCTTTAAACTTATTTTAATAAAGGTGACAATTAAATTACATATCGACGTAACTTGCACTAAAATGTCATGTCTATAATGTAAACAACTTTTGCGTCCAAGATGTGTTTGTGGTTATTTGATTTTGATTATTGAAGAATGTGCTTGATCTCTTCAAATGGAATATACATGTTTAAACCTTTGACTTTATTGTTTGGTGTTTTTAACTTTTCAAATCATTGACAAGTCTAAGTTTATACTTCCACTAAAACATCAGGGAAATTGGTCTATTTTTAGGTTTTGTAATTCTACTTCTGCTACTTCTGTCTCGTCTGTAGTCCGCTGCTGACCTTCCTGAAGTTTCTCCCATCTTGTTGTTCCTGATAAAGCTTTACCTGATCTAATTCGAGGGTCAGGCATGGAGACTTGTTGCATGTGGGACAGATTATAACTTGGACTTGGCTGTATAGATAACCTGGAAAACAAACCGATCAATCACATCCACTACTGTTATTATGTCCAGCTTTAAATGTTTCATCAAGTCATTGATCTTTAAAGAAGGGTGCTACAGATTCCTCAGCTGAACCCTGACCCATCAGCTCAACTTTGACCTCATGATCTCCTCCGAGTGCTTAAGACTCACATGACCTCTGGTTACGAAAAAGTACCGTTACTTTTTTGATTCTGTTTTGCTGTTTTAGATCGGCTGCAGAGCTTTGCTTCACTTGAACCTTTTCAATATACCGATGTGCTGTTTAGGGGAGTGAAATGTTCTTGATCTTATCTGTGCTCACATTTTTCTCTCTCTGACCCATCTGCCTGTTTTTCCAGATGACATCACCATGGTGATCTGTCCTGGTATTGGTAACCATAGTGAGAAGCATTACATCCGAACGTTTGTGGATTACGCTCAGAAGGATGGTTACCGCTGCGCCGTGCTGAACCACCTGGGAGCTCTCCCCAACATCGAGCTCACCTCTCCACGCATGTTTACCTACGGTGAGGCCGAAGATCTGACTTCGAGTTTACTTTACTACTGAGAAATGAACATGTATGTTTTGGTTAAAGTATGCCCATTTAATTAAACTGAACAGCAGCACAATCTTTCTCCATCCAGCACCCCATTAAATAGTAATAAAGTAAAATTACAGCCCTCTGCATACACAGTGCATCCACATGCTCAGCCCACACTGCTGCCAGCGGTACTGAACTGTCTGAGCCACAAGCTTCCAATCAAAACTTGATTGTATGACAGGAATAAACTGCTGCAATTGAATGAAGATTTTTTTTTTCATGTCTATTAGAAAGGTTTTCAAATCCCTCTGCTTATAATACAGTAAACGGTTTGCTTCTATCTTCTTCCTGAGCAAATAACTGCTATATTTAAATGTATTCCCAGAAATTTCCATAAATTCCTGTTAATTCCATAGAATATTTCCACAATTTTGTGAACCTAACCTGTCACTTCGGAATGACTTCTTCTCATTAGGCGGATCTAGTAATGATAACCCAGTTTTAGGATGACAAAAAGTATTTGATTTGATGATCTGTACTACTTGCATCTTACATTTTGCCTCAGTCTGCTCCTCTTATCCAATTATCTCTTGTTGTTGTTGAGGCTTAAGAAGCTCTGGCCAGAAACAAATCTGATAGAGCTGAACCCCAAATTGCCCCCGATGAGCCGCCTCTGCCACCAGTGTATGAATGATGGTGTGAATAGGTGACACGTGTTGTAAAGTGCTTTGAGTGGTCTGCAGACTGGAAAGGCGCAAAGTCCATTTAGAGCACAGCTGAAATATTTGCTCAGTGCAGTTTTTGAAAAAATCACATCGTTTGGTGGCACCTTGACTTAATTTTGATGTGACCTGGTCCAGTAAAGGTATTTTAATATCATGACCTTCCTTGATATAGACTAATCTCAGTACAAGATCATTGCAAAGTAAAATCTAAAACGCTGTGTGAGCTACTACAGCTCACAAAGCTTACACATTTTCCAGCCTGAGCTTATGTAAAAGCTCTAATAGAGACACACATTTAATACCCTAAGCTGAAGGCACCTTCAGCTGGAACTGCTGAGCAAGAGAAAAATGCTCTGTCCACTAAAGGTGTTGTGTATTGATTGGTAACAGTAACTGTCGTCCATACAGGGTGCACGTGGGAGTTTGCATCCATGGTTGGCTACATTAAGCGGGCGTATCCACAGACCCAGCTGATCGTGGTGGGCTTCAGCCTGGGTGGAAACATCGTGTGTAAGTTCCTGGGCGAGAACAGGACGAACCAGGAGCGAGTGCTGTGTTGTGTCAGCGTCTGTCAGGGGTACAGCGCTCTCAGGTGGGTTGTTGTACTCTCATCTCTTAATTAAAATGCATTGTGTCACCAAAGCCTCTTTATAACCCCGGCACTTGATGTGCATACATTTCTAAATATAAATGAAGCTCGGCATAATGCCACAAAATGGTTCCCGGTTGTGTAATGTAATCATATATTAGCGACAGGTTTCCAGAGCGTCTCCTGTCAGCTGTCGCTCGGCTATTCTGTTTTCTATTTTTGTCTTGATTGGTAGCTGTTTTTGCCGCATTTTGAAGACCAACAAGAAAAACAAGTTGCCGAAGGTTGTCACGAAGGGCCACCTGCCTCAGAGTTATCATTACTGCTCCGCACATGTCATTTTCCCGACTGTTTGCACAACTTTATCATGTGGATGGTTTGTGTGCGTTCTTTACTGTGAACCTTTTCCCGGCACAGGGCAATGAACTGAACTGGCCGTCTGACAACATGCCCAGAATAACTTGTCGTGTTCACAGAGTCACATTAGAGGAACGCGCAGGACAAACAAATCTATTACGACTGTTTTTAAACCGGCAGGGATGTGGGTGTTAGAGGAGAGTCTGCACTCTGCGTTCCTAATGGACCGAGCCACACCTTCTGTGTTTTAAATGCAGCCAGCGTCTCTTGGCACACATGACAGGCTGAGTCTGTTAAAGTTTGGATGTGGGCACTGGCCAAGGGTGTGTTGCAGTTTTTTTTTTTTCATTTAATGGGTTCTCCTTTCGTCCAAACCTAAGCTGGCCCCTCCGTCAGTATTGAGAGCTGTGACCGAACCTCTTTTCCACAAATAATGTGTGATTAACAAATCACGCTTTTGATATTTTCTCTAGTTGTATTCCACTTCAAATTGTGTTAAAATGTCAGAAAGAAAAACAAGTAATCTACTGGTCAGATATGTGTCGTTAGTTGTAGTGTGGGTTTGCTCTGTCTCTGTCAGTGAGCTGCATACTAATGCCTGACACCATTGCTGCTCTCTCCGCCAGCGTGACTCTTTGTCCGGTGGATTACACAGGACATTTGGTGTGTTGTTTGGAATGCAGACAGGCTGCACAAAGCTCACTTCCTGTGTGTTTGTCTGTCTTTATCTCGCAGGGCCCAGGAAACATTCCTGCAGTGGGACCAGTTCCGACGCTTCTATAACTTTCTCATGGCAGACAACATGAAGAAAATCATCCTCTCACACAGGTATCACTGTTGCTGCATATTAATGTAACTGACATCCTGTAAACATTCCCTAATCCTCCACATAATAACTACGATCGTCTGGAGATGCAGCAAAGAAGTTTTCAGTTTTTCTTTGTTTCAAAAGATCAAATTCCAGAATAATGAAAAGTATATTTATATTAACATATTGAGGTTGAATTTAAGTTTACACACAATCTGTTTGCTTTGCTCATTTTTAGTTATTAATGGTAATTAAGTAAGTGGCACCAGATTTAAAGCACCTTTTGAGAGAAGAGATCACACAAAGTGCTTCATAGAGGCATTAATGTATAAACATACTGTACACATTTGGCATGAGATGATAAAAAAAGTCATGTCCTGATTATCCTGGCCAAAGTAACTGTAATTCACAGCAGCCTGATACTCATCAAAATATGGTTAAAGTGGCGTTAAAACATATAAATTCACCGCAGTCAGTGTTTTCGTCATGGTCCACAATATCTGGCATACTGGTTGAGTAAATGACTGCACATTGAGCATTGATTGAATGAAACATTTCTAATAAATAGTGACTGTTTGTGTGTATTTTTGCTTGTTCCAGGCACAGTCTGTTCAGAGGGAGCTCAGTTAAAGTGGTAGATGCAGATCTCAGCCGGCTGTACACGGCGACGTCTCTCATGCAGATCGACGACAACATCATGAGGTGTGTGGAGCTACAAAAAAAGAGAAAGTTGTCTGTGTTATATCTGGTGCTTGCAATAGTGTTCACGGTGAGAGTGTGAAATGTCTGTGACGTAATTTGTATTTTTTCTTGTGTTTCAACAGAAAATTCCACGGCCACAGCTCGCTCAAAGAGTACTATGAAAAGGAGAGTTGTGTACATTATATTCACAATGTAAGATCAACATCTCGTACTATTTCTCTCTCTTTCGTCTCTTTGCGTATTCGCTTGACACATGTATTTGTATTCTCCAGGTAAAGGTGCCGCTGCTGTTAGTGAACTCTGCAGATGATCCTCTGGTCCATGACTCACTGCTCACCATCCCTCGCACACTAGCAGGTAACTAGCAGCAGCTAACACGTTTCATTACAGTAGCGGTAATATTACACCCTAGTTTTAGAAAATCCTCACAAGCTATTTTAAACATGTTAACTGTAGCAACCATTTCAGGAATGGGGACAAACAGTGAGTGAGGTGGTGGGAATGTTGTTGTCATGTGAAAACTTCCTGGGGCAAACTTTGCATTGGACACGATGAAAATTAAATTATCCTGACAGATTATTATCCCAATAATCATCAGAATATGCTTTAAATTCTTAGCATCGCATTCAAACACACATTTTGTTAAGGAATTGGTAGCGCAGAGAGGACTCCCATCTTGACCGGTGGCGAGCCAGACGGTGTTTTCACTGTGAGGATGTTCAGAATGATCCCAATTCATGATTCTCCAGATATCGGAAATTCACCTCGATGAGCTTTTGTCCTTGTTTTAATCACAATCTGCGATGAAATCTTACATTGCCTCGTGGCTTGGTCAAACCAATGACCTTTAAGGACACAATAAGTATGTATTTTAGTTTAAAAGCAGCTATACTTAACAATACCCAGATGTATTGGTTTGTTTAAAACTAATTAGCATGAAAAGAAATGGTAGCAAGAAACTCTGATCATTACAGTTAAGAGCAAACTCCCCTTTTTTCCGCCAGCAACAGTTCAGAATGTGCTTTCGCTAATAAAAAATAATAATGGAGCTCAAAAGCTGCAGAATATCCTGCTGATAAAAGTTACTTCTTCTAGATAATTCTAATTATATAATGCAAAATACAGGGTTCATTTTTAACACCTTAGATTTTGATCTAACACGTCTGCAGTCTGGAAGGCCGTCTGATGAGTTGGTTCTGCCCTCTGAACAGAACAGGGTGTGGCCCAGAGGTCAGGACTGTGAGTAATGGCTTGGTGTGTTGCAGCAGCTGTAACCGTCACTCACACAAATACCTGAGTGTCGCTCCTCTGTCTATTTACAGCGAGTTTAAGTCCTTCACAGATTCCCAACATCTTATATTCTATTCCCCAGTGCATCCTCAGTGTTTGAACCTCATTTTAAAAACAAGAAGAGGCAATTTACTCTGACTGCCTCCACCTGACATGGTGTTTATCAAGCGTTCCTTCCCATCAGCCTGTGTGCTATTTTTACACTCACTGGCCTCTTTTTTTTAGAAAAGGAAAATCCCTCATGCAAATGTTTGTGTGTGTTGCGTGGGTGGATGAGTCCTGACTAGAAGTGACTCTATCCTGCTTGAGTCTCTGGAGAGAAACACTTACTGGAAAGAGGATCAGCTGCCCCTCTGACCTAAAATGAGATACAGCCACTCAGACACACAGCAACAGCGTAACTGGCCGTGTTGATAACGATGTCATTAGCTCAGATTGGAGATGTGGGATAAGTTACGTTCACAGCTTTCTATGAAGTCACGTATAAGGAATTGTAAGTCTTGTGTTGGGTTTGTAGTGTTCATAGGTTATTGTTTCTTTATTGCAAGAATGTGCTGAATGTTGTCGTATTAAAATTGTCCCCTCCACACATGAAATAAGTACATTTTATTGGTTCGCTTATTAGTTTGCTTCCAGACTATTTGTGAAAAATAAATGTGAAAACAGCCTTCTTGTGTCAAGCTCTGCACATGTATCTCTCAGCCGTAGGAACAAGAAGGAAAACACATTTTTAACTGAAGGGGGACTAGAAAGTACGACTGCTGCACCAGGAAACAGGTTTTATCCTGTGAATCAAAGAAAAGCTTGAGCCAGTGATTATTACATGTCAAAGTAAATGCCACGCAGTTGTGCTCAAAGGTCTCTTTAAAGGATAAGTTCACCCAAAAATTAAATTACAGTCTTTAAATACTCACCCTCAAGCCGATGAAAATTCGGGTAAAGTTTTGTAGTCCACTAAACATTTCTGAAGCTTCACAGCAGGACAGAGTTGCAGCATTCTCCTTAACAACTGAAGTAGGGTTAACCCTCATACAACTTGTCCTGTGTAATCCAGGTCGCTGGAAGCCGAGAGATCCCACAAAATCTTCACTGTAGCTGCTAAGCTAAAAGCATTGGCACTCCATCTGAAGTGGGTGCATAAGCTCAAGTGCTTGTTGAAGGTGTCAATTACTTATTTTCTAATACATTTTGGATCATGGGGCTTCCAGAGATTTGGATTATGCTCGATGCCGCAGCACTGTTTTGCTGCGAAGCTCCAGAACTTACCCGACTTTCCATCAGCATCAGGGTGAGTACATTAGGGATGGACCGGCTGATTATCGGGGCTGATATTGAGCATTTTTCTGATTATCGGCATCTGTATTTTTTGTGTACAATTGCCGATAAAATGTAAAAATGCAATGCTCTGACTCTGAAGCGGCATCCTCTGTCTGCAGTCCAGGGCCGGCCCAAACCTTTTGGGGGCCCTAAGCAGAATTTGATTTGGGGCCCTCCTCCCACCACGTGGAGTCACCTGTGCTTGACATTTATTGACACATATGTCACACTATAATTTTACGTTATAAACTATATTAATACAGTGACAGATTACTATGAACTACTGTCCCCCTGGACCCTGAATTTTCATATTTTGGTGAACTGTTCCTTTAAGCACGAGTCCTTCTCTAGACTGTTCTGTTCCCACCTGTCACTGAGCCTCCCCTGGGACGGTGGCTCAGCTCTGGACGAGCACCGAATTGTCCCAGTGCAGCGCTGCAGCTGTCATGAATAGTCGTGAAAGCCTGTGTGGTCATAATCACTAGTCAGCTGCACCGGGCTCACCCACTGACCCAGATAAGAGCAGGAGAATAAGGAGATCCAGGCCAATCCTTGTCATAAGACCACTGTGCTTGGTCGCCCACAGCTGCAGCACTCTGCCTAGGTTCATACAGCAAATCAGAAAGGGATTATTGCTTCCTACTGTGGCACGGAGATGAGTTCAACGCTTCAGTAATTCCAGTATGAATGGATTAGTAGCGCCCTCTTGCCTATATTGAAAACACAGCTGTAGCGTCAGGAAACAGCCATAGGTGTCTTTTCTCGGTTATTATTAATGATTACACTGTTTGTCCAACCGTATGTGGTCATATTCTTAGTTTCATTCCTTTAAACAAACCTGCCAGACGTTGAGCCACACTGTTATCTGTGTGACCATGCAAACACACCCTCACTATCTATAACGGACATGAAATAATCCCTGTCAGGCCCGTGTTTGGACATGTGCGTCCACTGTTGGTTTTCAGGTACTGATGAGAACAAATACACTTGAAGTCTAATCGCTGCGTGTCGTGTCCTCCTGCAGCAAAGATGCCCAACGTGATCTTCTCCCTGACGCTACACGGAGGCCACCTGGGCTTCTTCGAGGGCGCGGTACTCTTCCCTCAGCCCCTCACCTGGATGGACAAAGTGATTGTGGGTTACGCCAACGCTCTGTGCCAGTGGGAGAAACAGAAACCGCCGTGCCAAAGTGCACACCTCAGTGAGAGCTCCTGCGTGGAGGAAAAAGCTTAAACCTCTGACCTTTTGTCTCTCTCTCTCACTCCTCCTCCTCCTCCTCCCCCCCCTCACCTCTCACCCTCCTCACCCACCACTGTCCCAGCACTGAGGAGACACCTGAACTGAACCTTAAACTCTTCTTCTCTGCCTTCTCCTCCGGTGCTACTCACCTCTCCAGACCCACACATGTCTCCACGCCTTTTACCACGGTTCTCCTTTGTAGTCACCATCACCTTACAGTATGCGAAGGAACAAAAACAAATAACTGCCTTTGTGCTCTTTTTCCTTTGCGAGGACTTTGAATTCAGAGCAGGAACATTTTCTCTATGTGTACACACCAGTGGTCCTTGGCTGATGGAGGCATTGACCAAATATGACGAGAGGAAAGGAAAGTGAGAGCACCACTTTTAGAGTAGTTCATGAAAAACAAGAGCACACAAGAAGCCTCCTATTACTGTAAACTGACTGCGCTGCAGTCGGCGCCCGTTTGCGGCACCTGTAAGAAGCTCACTGCTTATCACCGCCAAGGCCATATAGCCTAGTCTGCTGTCTTAACCAACACAGCGTCTTTGTAGTATGTATGTATCTAACTCACAGATGTAGTGTGTGGATGTCCGTGTGCGCCTGTGTCGACCGAGAGTTAAAGACCCCCGTGACGGAGCATGTGATCTTTATGTTTTGGTAGACGTGATCCGGATTCTCTGCCCCGAAAATGTCCGTTCCTTTGGGTGAACCGTTGCTCTGTTGTTTGTAGAAAATGTACAGTAGAAAATTTAAGTATTACGGTGGGAATTTTACATGTTATGTCCAGCTCATGACATCCTCCCGGCACGTATGTTTTGGCACTCGAAACGTGTTCATGACACGAGTGGGAATCAGCTCCAGTTGGGGACCGATGCACATTCCCACAGTCGCATTCTATCACTTTGATTCAGTGCACTTTACATCCTGTATGACACAATCCTTTTACTCCCCACCCCCCCCACATAAGAAGAAGCATGGAGGTTATTGATGATTAAGCTGGAGAACTGGAGGGAGCGAGGATGATAACGTTAAAGTTAGATGACTTGCGTGTTCCCTGTGTCGTCTTTTGTCCGCGTCTTTGCGCCCTCTTACTCTGTCGTCTGCCTTTGATCAGCTGCAGGTCCAGCCGAGACTCTGACATCCTTCTCTTACTGCACAGACCTGCCACTAGCCAGCTTCTGAGCGGTTAAGTGCTCATCGACATCTTATTACATTTACCAGCAGAGGATTCTGTGGTGTCGGATTTTGAAAATGCAGCCATCGTGGTGCTGTTTTAAAGGGAAGGTTCAGCAGGTTTTTTTTCTTTGTAATCTGAGCTGTGAGGTGAGATTAGTAGGAGGGCAAAGGAACTCTAAACCAAATGTTTATTTCATTGGACTGTTTGTTAAATTCTGGTTGGTTTCAGTTAGATGGAGACCACTGCATGCAAGAAAGAAGAGATTTAATGCAAGGGAATATTTATGTTTCTTGGACTGCATTGAAAAGCTTTTTTTTTTTAGCGTTTTAGCTCCACAGAGTGGACTTAAAAATGTTTAAATCCATCTTAGTCGTGTTTTGATGAAATCAAACTACAATGTTGGGACCTGTGGACATTTTCAAACCTGAATCTAATCGAGAACTTTGTTGTAAGGGCTTAGGAAGCAGCTTCCAGTCCAGCCAAGTAATCTGAACACTGTGATGAGACAGATGGATGGTTTGAAATAACGAAGGGAGGGAGCTTTCTTGTAAGGCAGTTTAAGCCAAGCTGGGCTGCAACTAACGATTGTTTTCATTGATGGATCTCAATTGATTATTTCTCATTTAATTGATTAGTTGTGTGAAAAGTGTTGATTGGTGTTCCACGAAGCCCAGGACGACGTCCTCAGGTGTTTTGTTTTGTCAGAGAATTCTGACTTTTTCAAAAAAATGACTCAAACCGGTCAATCAAAACAGTTGCCGATTGATTTGATAACTGATAACTAATCGATTAGTTGTTGAAACTCTAAAGTTTGTGTGTTATAGCTATTGGGTTTGATAGTATTTGCATGCAGTAGAGTTAATTTAAGTTGCAGGAGGTTTTGGATATCAGGACATTTCATATAAGTAGCTCACACTGTCAGTAATAGAAGTGCACAGAATATAAAAACATATGAAATTGTAAGAATCAAAGACCTGTGTTGATGCTAAACACTCATTCGCTCAGCTGAAAAATAGTAGTTTGATCTAAGTAAATGTTCATAATGGTCAAATGAATGGTACTGTGATATTGATTCTGATCACTACTGATATCAAATCTCTTGTTAAATTTCACCTCTCTTGGAGATTATTCTGTGCAAATACTATGAAATCCAGGTGTTAATCTCACAGACACTGGCTTAAAAAAACTTTATCTGATACCGGTGGCCTCTTTTCACCCCACAGGCTGGAACTCATTGCAATTATTAAAATTATTAAATTATTTTTAAAGTAAAATGAGTCTGTGGCAGACAGTCAGCAGACCGCCATCACTGGATTTAAGAGGAACTTTTCAACCCTATATTATTGAATCACTCTCAACAAATCCACCAGACTCCATTCACAGAAACGGTCATTTTATTGCCATGAAACAAAATAACGGCCACCAAAAGCATCTCAGTTTATCTTTACAGCGTTCCGATAATCACCGACCCTGATGTGCTTGAAATAAATCCTCAGTGAAAACATCAGACGAGGAGACGTCGGTGACGCAGTGGATGATAATATCTTGTAGAGAGATATTTGTACGCAGTGGACGCGGTGGATGAAGGATTTCTTTCAACCGAACAGAAGTTGGTGTTTGATGGAACGCTGTGAAGACAGTAAACAATAAAGTGACGTTTGATGTTTCTGTAAATGGAGTCTGGTGGTGTGTTTGGCTGTTTCTCATTCTTTAACAAAACGGGATCAATTCAAATAATTGTTATCCTTAGACTAAAAAAACATGGGAAAAGAGTGTCCAGTTCCCTTTTAATTCAACTGAAAATGGAAACACTAAATGTCATAATGACACTAACAATGAAGCTATTTAATTTGGACCAGAACCGTCATGGCTGCTGTCTCTGGCTGATGCAACTGAAAAGTGTCAGTTTGAGTTTCTTTGCCTCGAGAAAGCCTTTCCATCCTCCGTTGTTCAAACCACTAATCACTGCTGCCATCTGTCGTCAGGGAGACCAAACTACAACTGCCAGTCACTCATGGCAAACGTCCTCTCATTCGCCTGCAGAGAGGTGACGTGATTCATGGTTCGCTCTGTCCACAGCTCTCATTTGAACACAATCGGGTGTGGTTTGGATTTACTCTGGCTCGTAGGGAAATCAAAGGAGCATCGACGACACCAGCACAAAACCCAGTTTCTGCAGTGAGAGCCGTTTGTGTTCTTTCTGAGATTTTTTTTGCCTCCCCCCCCGACTTTGCACAAAAAAATGCAGGTTTGGATGTATTATTTGGATGTATTTTTTTTTTCTTGTCGATTATTTGGGGTATTTTTGTTTTTTTGTATTTTGTATTGTTATTACGACTTCTTGTGTTATTGTGCAAATGCATCAGAGCGCCAGTGTTGACGAGTACAGTGCGCGTTTACTGTGTCATATCACCACCTCTGATTGAAAACCAAAACTTCTTCACTTTAACGATGGAAAAGCTAAAGAAATATAATATAAATATAGTGT
>OMLP01009318.1:0-54702 GCA_900302685.1 Spondyliosoma cantharus | reverse complement strand
AACAGACTGGGCCTTTAATTTATGTCATTTGTCACTTGTCAGTGAACTTTTATAGTAAAACACACATTAATAATCAACTAGCTGATTATTAGCACCCATATTAAAAGCATATTGTCTCATTATTAGACACTTATTAAAACCAACATGATCATATTCTACTATTATGTGAGTAGTTTCTCCAGATAACCAACTAATTTACTTGGGTTCATGGTTCATATCATAATATATGTTCCCTATATAAGTGTAACTACATTTATCTATCACATTCTTAACTTCTGTTCTATCGCAGAGTCACCTCTCTCTACATAACCACATGTTTGTGCAAACAGTAGCTGTGCATACCACAATGTCCTTTGTACCTCTTGTGTTCATATCTCATAATCTCGTGTCCCACCAGTAAGTACTTACCTGGCATTATTATTCTACAGCAGCATCACATGAAGCATAATGCGCTGCGTATCACACACACAACAGGACTGTTTGAGCGCTATGATTGTGGCATCCTGTGGGTTTCAATCCCAGCCTACCTGACTTTGAAGCGTCGGTCATTGCTGACTATGTCTCCAAGTTTTCGCCATCCCCTGCTGCTGGATCTGTCCAGAACCTCACAGAGCCTCCTCACCACCGGTTCCCTGATCAGGTTGATCTTCGTGGACCGGTCCAAAGTCTCCGACATGGCAGCAGAAAAGAAAAGTTTACCATAGACGCTTTTTCTCTCAGAATGCGGGCGCTGGCGTTACACTTGACATCGACACAGAAAAACTCTACTTCCTGGAAGAACACATGAAAGTGATACTGACACACCTACTGCTCTGTGACTGCGCTCCCTCCGGGTTTCCCCTCGGAGCTGCCTCTGCCAAAGAGTGTATATGCGTCAGGAGGTAAACGTTCAGATTTACGTTCCATTTGTGTTTGTAGTTATATACTATGCACAGGCTTGCATGTTACTTTATTTATTATATAAACAAAGAACAATGACAGACTTAATGCCGTTCAATTACTTACACCAACAACAAAATCATATCTCTTAAACACAGGGTACAGTTAATCATTATTAGGTATCAGGAAGCAGCAGAGAAAAAACTGCGGAAGCATATTCCTGCGACACAAGAAAAATAAATAAATAAAACACTTTCATGTTATAAAATGAAAACTTTACTGTACGAACCTGATAAGTTTCACGTTATAGCAAAAGAAAAGTAAAAAATATTTCTTTAATGGCCATTTTTCTTTTCCTTTTTTCCCTCCTTTTTTTAGGTACCAATACCTGTGTGCAGTATAGAAAATGTATTCTTAAGTCTAAAGTTACATTTATGTGGGCTATATATTGTGTTACAATGATTACATTATTGATTAGAAGTGCAATATTTGTGTTCTTTAAGATTAGCTACTCCAAAAAGGATGTTGAGGTGACTGGACGGCATCACATGCTTTCTTTTTCTAGTTAGTTCAACAGTGACTTGACTCTTGGGACCAGAGAGAGAAACAGTGGGGTGGCTTTGGTGGATTCCTAAGGCAGAAGGTCCGAGAGGTTTCTGACAGAGCAGCAAAGGGCAAAGTACTGGCTAGAACTTTGTCAGATTCGAGAATACCAGGTAGAGGCCGACCTGGTCGGACACAAGGCTTGAGATCTGTTTCAATAAAGATTGCTCTATCATTCCACCCAGCCTTGCCTCCGCAGAATTCTTTTATCAACAAGCTACACGCCGACACCTTTTGAGGAGGACAGCCCAGACACAACAATGTTCTTATACGTTTTGCTTTATCTTACACTTGCTGCCTTTGCATAACAACAATACATCCTTGTTGTCTTTACATTCATACATATATAGCCATGAACCTTATCCCTGTTGTCATATATTTTTATTCTGTATACCATGTTTTTGTTTCTCTTTATCATTTATTATTATTATTATTATTATTATTATTTTGAGATTTATTTACTAATAACTATTTACCATTTCTGTCGTGAAGCCTCTAAGCAAAAAGAATTTCACACAAGTGTAGCGTACTTATACAATATGAGTTACTAGAAACCTCTTGAATCTTGAATCTTAAGGGATCTCTCTGGATCGTGTCACAGGTAACTGGACATTTGATTCTAAGTTTTGTAGATTGAGTGTCCCCCTAAATATTTTTTTATTCTAATGAGAAAGGAGACCTGAAATTTGCAGGCTGCCTAAAATGCTCCCCCAAAAACTGAAAAGCCACCACCTTGCATCTACCACTGCAGAGTCCACAGGAGAGTTGCCTCCATCCTCAAAGACCCCACCCACTCCACCAGACTAAAGAACTCTTTCTTCCCGACTGCCATCAGACTCTTAAACAGCAGATAGGAGTTTATTCTACAACACAACTGTTCCTACTGTTTACATTTTTGCACATGCATAACTGCACAGTTTTCAGATTTGCACTGTTTTATCATTATTATTATTATTGTTGCTGCTTTTTCTATCTGTCACATGTGATAAATAGAAAAAACAGCAAAGCACATGTGTAAAAGTGCTTTAAAAGTGCTTTACTTTGTATATTGTATATTTCAAATGTATATATTTCTTTATTACACTGTTGGCATTCTGTGGACAGCAAAGGATGAATAAAATTGTATAATTGGGAACATGTTTCTTTACTGTGCATATGACAATAAACACTTTGAATCTTAAATCTTGAGAATATAAAGGATACATTCACCCAAAAATCTAAATTAATTATCTACTCCATGCCAGTGGAAAGTTGGATGTGATTTTGTAGTTCACAAAAATGTCTACGGCTTCACAGCAAAACAGTCTTTTTCCTAAACAACTTATAGATGGGGACTTACATTTACAAATAAGGAGTCTTGCTCATTGTCCCATGAGAACCATCTCAAACACACACACTATCTCCACCGAGTGAGAGCGAGGTCAGTGCAATGCTTAGCTGATTTACTTTTGTACATTGTGGCATTCATATACATATATGTTCTTTGCATTTTGCTTTTATTCAGCAGGTCAGGTTAGAATACAGACATGCATTGACATGAAACCAGCCAGTGTATGCAGTGGGATGCGGGTGTGGATTGTGGAAGACAGTAAAACCACAACGATAAAACAATCATGCATGTTGACTGTAAGAATATGCCCTCGTCACTGCACCCTCAGGCCAGACAGGCTAACTCCGTCCCTGGTAGAAGGGCGGAGTGGAAAACTACCAGCCCTGTTGTTCACACACTAGTGCTCAGTCAGCTGTGTACAAATCTGCGCTGCTGTGCAAGTCAACCTGTGTGACCCTCAACCCTGGCTTTCAAGAAAAATCACAGTGGTGGTTCTCACCGACAGCTGATGTCATTTTTCATTTGACCATTTTCAGGTTAAAAAAGATTTTGTGTTTTGTTGCACACTTTTTTTTCGTATCAAGGTGGACAAAAATGTTGCGGCTGCATTTATTTCCCACTTACATATTTGTAACATTTTGCCACAACTACTCTGTAAGAAAGTACAACTTACAGTCGCTAGCATGGCATTAGTCTGGTTTAGTCTTGTTGGCTCTGCACTGCATTTGTTACTGTAGAATATCAATAAAAAGTACGACAGTGAACAACATCGCACCAGAGATTATTTAATTTTCCATGAATTCCATAAATCTGTTCATCATTTATTTATTTGTGTATGAGTTTCTCTTGTGGTCAACTTTTTGCCTATTAGTTGTTCAACATCAGGTGAATAATGAAGCAAAAATGCATAAAAATGATACAGAAATAAATATAGAACGGGTTGTCCAGAATTCGGAAGGTCACTGGTTAGACTCCCAGGATCCTCTGGTTGCAGGTCGAAGCATCCGTGAGCAAGATACTGAACCCCAAGTTGCTCCTGATGAACAGGTGGGCACCTTGCATGGCAGCCCCCTCCATCAGTGTGGGAATGGGTGAATGTGACAAGTGTTGTAAGTCAGTAGATGGGAAAAAGCAAGAAAAGCAATGCAAGATAGAAAATAACACAGAACTAAATAAATAAATTCAGAAATATTTGATATATTTAAAAAAGAATGACTGAATTAAAAAAAATTTAATTGGAATGTGAATAAATTAGGTAATAAAAAGGTAAATAATCACACAAACAATAACGAATTAATACATTTATTTTTTTTAAATCATTCTTGGTGCATTTAACAGCATGCCAATGTATTTAATTAGTCGTGTATTTACTTATTTATCATTATTATTATTATTATTATTATTATTTCAATTTGGACAGTTTTAGTGCTCTGTACTAGCTCGATGGGTAAAGTATAACCTGCCAGTGGAGCAGAAGTTTGGTTTATAATAACACAGAATAAAGCAGGAGCGACACATCTCGGTTAGGACACGCTCCCTCAGGTAGACGAAGTTGTGACGAAATCAAGCCCCTCCCCCTTCATGGCTCAGCTCACCTCTCTTCCTCATTACATACCCCACCTGAGATGACAGATGCGCGGGTTACCAGGTGTGAGAAGGTCGTCCACGCTAATGTTGTGGCCGTAGGAGGCTTCTGGTCGCTCTGTGGTCGCGTCGACATCAGCAACATGGAGTTCAGTGACCCAGTCGTGTAGGTCGACAGTCGTCCTCAGCTGGTGAGTAAACACCAGAGCTGCATTAACCTTTAATTGTGTTGTGTTTACGTTCTGTTACTGCAAGTAGTTGTAATCTATTTTCGTTGGCGATATGATGGGATAATAGATTGTAGTGAAGTGTTTGCCATTATTTTGTCCACCACAAACCTTAAAGAAGCACCTCGAAAATGGAAGGTATATATAAAATAAGGGTTGGACGTATTTTGTGGTGAACTTGTCTGAGCTATTTTACAGCAGCATGGTACAACATGGAATAATGCTAAAAAAAGGGTTTTGATTCTGTTTTGGAACAAATAATAATAATAATGTAGAATGCCATTTTCTCCAAGAGATTGTATAATAAGGAGGCAGTTTACATGATCCATACTACTTTTTTTTTCTATATGTATGGCCAAATTCTGTTCTTCATTGACTGTCAGATTCTCTTAGTTTTCATGACTGAATAAAATGAATAATCAAACTGTCCTTAGAAACAGCTTCATACTGGTTTCCTCTGAGAACAGCTTGTTTATTCAGTTAGGGGAATAATAAGTACATTTTCCGAGTTTGTGTTATTACACCATTGATATTGTAAAGTTGTGAATTTCTTCTCCAAAACTACATAGTGCCCTTTTACATGTCAGCTATTTAGATGACATGAATTAAACTACATAGATTATGAGATTTAAAATATAAGTACAAGTAGCTGAAAATTTTGCTTTAAGTATTATTTTTAGCCAGATCCCACCTTACTCAAGCAGTCATGTTAAAACTCGTCAACGCAGCAGCAGCATGACCCAGAGCTACTTGTGTGACTGTTTCCTGCACAAAACAAGAAAATGATTAGTGAAAAGTGAAGTGAAGCTTTCCCACACCTGGCGACTATTCGGTAACGCATTTCACTGTCGTTATGACCGAGAGCTGGAGTCTGACACTGGGAGCATAAATCTGCCAGGTGCTCACTCTGAGCCAATGAATCAACCTGTAAAATTCTAATCTGACGTGCCAGGTGGTTTCTTACTGGACCTAAGTACAGTTCACACTCGTCTAGCCCCTTTGAGGCCAATAAGCGTGTTATACAGTAGCTGAGTGTGTTATCTAGAACTGATGTGCATTTTAGAGTTTCCAGCAGTTTTATGCTGGTGTTTTAGAGGTCTGTGCACTGTGTGATAAGATCCCAATAAGGAAGTACAATTGTCTAAAGTACATTTGGATAATTTTAAAAGTTGTGTGAGACAGATAAAACAAAGATGTTGATAATGTTGATAAATCCTACATTTTTGGGTGACATCACGGATGAAAGGGTCATATGTTGTTCATATTTATGCTCAGATATTTTGGTGTTACATTATATAATGTTTCATCAGCATGTGACTGTGATGGCCTTCATGTGATGGCTACGATATGTATAAACAGTTATTGGTTGAGCTCATTGTTTTCCCTTAAAACAAGACACGCAGCCAGACCACGGGTCTACACCACCTCATTAACAACAACCTGGTGATGTCGCTTCCTTTTTTCAGGGCACACTGCGGGACACTTGGTGCCAGCATGTGGAGAAATCTTGGATTGGCAGTGCTTGTGCTGCTGTCTGCAGCTGTAGAGTCCAACAGTGAGTTAAAAGGCTTCAATTGCATTACCTTATCTTATAAAAACTGTGGAAACTGTGTAGAGCTGGACATGCAGGTAGTTTTGTTTTTATTTGTTTGTGCAGTTTTGCGGATTGGCCTTCAGTGAAAAAACACCTTTTTAAATCTCTTTCCAGAAACACTGTGTCTGTTACTACAGACAATATCTGTCTCATGTCTGAATAAGCGTTATAACAATCACAAGGGCAATCTTACTAGTTCAGACCTTGTGACACACTTTCAAAATAGCTACATTTATTGTCACGTCTGTTAATTATTAAGGTACAGCCAGCAGCTCATTAGCTTAGCTTAGCTTAGCTTAGCGCAAAGAGTAAAACGGAGGGGAACACTGAAACTAAAGGTAACAAAGTTCCCCTACTAGTATTTCAAAGTGCTAATTAATTAATACATTAGATCTGTGCAAAAAACATGGTATAAAAATGATGATCCACCTTTTTACAGAGGGTTATGTGACTGACTATTTCTTGGCTTGGAGCAGTAACTTTCTGCGACCCCGCTGGTTGTCCGGCAGTTACTCATCTCAGGTGGATTACCCAGGATAGCCACAAAATTGAATATGGAAAATGTTTGCAAGAATCTTTCAAGGCAAATGCTTCAAAGCTGTGAGCACAAACTAAATTATCATTATGTAGCAATTTCCCCTTAAGATGACTCAAGTTATGAGTGCTGTAGGTGCTGACTACAGACAAAAGTCATTACATAAAAATGTAATGTCTTGAAAACTTCTATGGTGAGGTAAACATGTATGGAACGATGTCAGCCTACCTTCTCACTGATTTTACATAGTGGAGAAACAAGTGATAGAGAAACCATTCGCCCAATTACAAGACACTGTATCATAAAGTGTTGCATCAGTGAACGGGGTTGAATGAAGAAATCTTAGATAGACTTCTCTGAAAACGTGGGCCAACAAACCCAAAACTGTCTGCAAGGCTACATAGCTTTGAAGATAAGTGAGAAACATAATATACCAAACATTTTTATTCTGTTGGTGCTGGATTGGGAATTAGGGTCTGACGGTTGTTTGTCACATGTTGCCAGGCTCGTCCCCACCAGGGAAACCAGTCCTGCTCAGCTGCAGGTCCCCTGAGAAGGAGACATTTACCTGCTGGTGGGAGCCAGGCTCTGATGGAGGGCTGCACACCACGTACCGACTCTATTATGAGAGAGAAAGGTCAGTCCATCATTAGGGCTTTTTAAAATTTAGATTTTTTTTCTGCGTTCAACAGGTCACCGTAGATATACAGGTATGGTGAGGGAGGGAGGGGAATGACTTTCAACGAAGGTCGGAATCGAACCAGGGTAACACCCTCACTCAGAGTGAATGAAAGTAAAGCTGTTGTTGTCGAGTGGTTAGTGCAGCGCTGTAGACAGGCAAGTGGACAACCACCAGCTCCCTTGTTCAGACACTTGTGCACGGTCAACTGAGCGCAAATCCTTGTTGCAGTGCAGGTAAACCTGCAGACTTCAAACGCTTTACCTGTGTGACCCCCACTTGCCCTGGGCTGAGGGCAAAATGCCGATCCGGAAGGTTCTCCAACAACAATTCATGAAACCTGTCAGGAAATCTGATTATCCTCTGTAGTTTTTCAGGTAATGACATTTGGTATCGTGTTGTCAGTGGTCAGACTCATGTGTGATATACAGTCAAGCTATGTACTAGTGTAAACATGCCCAACGGACAGTTTTACAAAGCTGAGCATGTTGAAAAAAAACATACATGGTTATAACACCCTGAGCAGCGTGTTTTGTCCACGTACAGATTGGAGGGAGTGCACGAGTGTCCGGACTATCGGTCAGCAGGTAGCAACTCCTGTTTCTTCAACAAGAGACACACCTCCATCTGGGTGGACTACTACCTGACCGTGGTGGCCTCCAATGCCCTCGGGAATGCCACCTCAGACATCTTTAAAATGGACGTGATGGAAATCAGTAAGTTGTTACACCCAAAGAAGGGGGGATTTAGATGAGATGAAAAACATCAGGAGACAGATATTAAAGGTGCACAACATAACTTTTTCTAGTAACAGTTTTCGTTAAATAGGCCTATAGTCTTGAACTGTAGGACCCAGCTTTAAAGTGCAATTAAAACTCTAAAACTAGCTCTTGCAAACTGCTATTCCTTGTATCAAGAGCTCTGTATGTTTATAGGCCTTTAAAAATGTTGCAGAGTGCACTTTTAAGTCTGTTCTTATTCCCATTCACAGATACATACTGAGCACACAAACATAGAAGGAAGAATATGCAAATCAACACAATCTGAGGATCTGAGGAGTAGAACAAACTTTTGTAAACTGAAAATATTATGTTATGATGAATATGTAGTATACAATTCCCATGTGTTTGTTTCTGTGCTGTACTACTTTGTGCAATGTCAATAAACCTCAGTGACCTTCCTTGGACCTTGCTTTATAACCATAGCTGCTATAGTGAGGAAGTTTCAGCAATGATCAGATATTGCACAAAATGGCTGTTTAATTAAAAATATGAAAACAAATCACAAGTAATTGTTAATATTACAACTACGAATAGCTCAGTCTGTTTAGCTCATCAGTGTCAGATTAGGAGTGACAAGCTCTGACCTATTGACGACTATAGATCGGTGTATTTGTAAGAGTAAAAGTTAACACAGCAGAAAATGACCTGTAATGATTCAGCTGATGATTGAAACAGTCATATTGGTCATGCAGCTTTCTTGGGCTTCGGAAGGAATGGAAAAGTACAGATATGAACCGGAGCAGAATGAGGTGGAACTGGTTTGTGACCGGTTTGAAAACTTGCGCACAGTCTTGGATCAAATTTCACATCTTTTGTTTGGTTACTCTTGGTTCACTTGCTGTTGGCTGACCCTAGTAAGACTACATTTTACTTACTGCACAGGGTTGTGGCTGCTGTAAATCCTTTTTTTCTTTTTCTTTTTTTGCCATGCATGCGAAACGGCTCTAGTGATGCCAGATTTGGTCAAATGAATCAAATGAATCAAATGGATTGATCTGGAATTTGATACCGACATTTGTGTCCCTCTAAGAGGAATTGTATTAACTTAATAAAGTGATGAAATCAGTTGAAACACAGTGTGTTTACAGACATCTGCACATGGAATTTACATGACATGCAATTTACATGACAGTGAACCACATGGAAATCAGACAGTGTGTGTACGAGGATCCTTTCCGCCTGTTGTTGTGGCTTCTTCTTCTTCTTGTTTTGAAAAAGATGTCAGTTGAGTAGGCGGTATTTAGAGCTGTCCACTTGTGATTGGATCACTCAGGAATCATTTTAATGCCTGGAGTAAACAGGGCTTGAATTTTGTTCTCTGTGCTCCACAGTGAAGCCCAATGTTCCTGAAAATGTAACGATGCTGGTGGTGGAGACGGAGGACAGTCCATATCTCCATATCAGATGGGAGCATCCGCGTAACATAGACACCGAGTCTGGCTGGGTCACCATTAAATATGAACTAAGAGTCAAACAAGAAAACAACAAGTGGAAGGTGAGTTTTAATGAGTTTTAATCAACATAATCTCCAACAGAAGGATCCGCTAGTGCTAAAGCCGTCACTCAGATAGGTCATTTTACGACACTAGACAATAGTTAAACATTGTTATAAATGTTTTATGAGTCTGTTACAGGTTTATTTTAGAGCTGAAACAATCAATTGATTCAGCAACAAACACACAATTTAAACAAGTGACTGTCTGGTAACAAACTGGATGCTATAGATGTAATTCACTTCAGTATTAGAATAAAATAACTAATCTTTAAAAACTGAAAAGACTAAAGAAGGGCCTTACGAATTTCGAGGTGAGGTCATAGTAGTGTGATCCAAAGATGAGGGCTTTCATAGGAACTTAACCGCAGCTGTCCAGACTGGAAGGAGTTAAACAACCTATAACGACTCTTGAAAGTAAATGTTCAAGTTGTTACTTAATCAGCCAGTAGAGGGCTGCCTCCAGGACTGTCCATACTTTACACTTTTTGCAAACCCACACACACATTTGACCCACATATGATTAAACCTGCATACAATGTTTATTATTTGTTCTTTAGGAGTACATGTCAGGTACACAAACCCATTTCAACCTGTACAGTGTCACTCCTGGAGTGATGTACACAGTTCAGGTGCACTGTAGACTGGACCACGGCTCCTGGAGTGAGTGGACCAACAGTACCCACGTGAAAGTCCCAAACTGTAAGTGTCAAACAATCTTTTCTCCATCTTTGAATCAACAGTGAGGTGACTACTTTTAATAACTTGAAAATCGTCTTTTGTTTTAGATCTTCAGAATGAGAGATCATTTTGGATCTTGGTCGCCACCCTGTCTGCAATTCCATTTTTGGCAGCAATGTGCATCTTGGTCATGAAAAGAGAATAGTATGTATCTGCTGCAACAAAAGATAAATAACTTTTTATATAAAGCCGGGATGATGAGGACAATTTGACTCGTGACTTGTTTTCTTCTGTTCCCCAGTGTGAAGCAGTGTGTTCTGCCTCCTGTTCCTGGTCCAAAGATCAGAGGAGTTGATTTCCACCTTCTCATGGTAATAAAGCATCTCCATTGTATTTTCAACATATCCAAAAAGTTGCTTTGGGCATGATAACAATGGTGAGGTCCTAATGTACTGAATTAAAGGTACAATTTGTAAGAAATTCAGTTTGAAACATTTGAAAATGTACTAAAATTTACTAAAATCATTTGTTACACTTTACAATAAGGTACAAAAAAATATGAGTAGTTATGAAGGAGCGAGAAAGGAATGAATCAGGAGCGACTTGAATTGTTAATGAGTAGTTCCTGAGGAACTGTGATTTAAGGACCGTACAGTAGATAATGATGAGTTACTAGAGAGCAGACTGGGAGATACTATATTAATGAACATTAGGTCGTGATTAGTTCATAAATATCTGTGAATCTACGTACTTGTCACCATGAACCAGCTGCTGAGTGGCACCTGCTAGTGAAGACTCATTAAATACTAATTACCTAATCATTTGTTACTCCTCACTAGTAACAAATGATTAGGTAATTAGTATTTAATGAGTCTACTTGGTAACTATCAGGCCCGTTCTTTTTCAAAATACCACTCCGAGCTTACGGTTTGGAGTGCTGCATGGCTAACTGAGCTAACTAGCTAACATCAGTTAGTTCGAGAGGTTGCCATTTTTTACCTATAAAAACTTTAACCCTGACCCTGCACATTTAACCTTAATAACTAACTCTTTCAGAGTGGACAATCTGAAGACACCACCAATGCCCTGATCATCAACCAGAACTTTCCTCTCATGGTGTGCTGGAAGGACCGGATGGAGGAGTACCTCATCGTGACCGAGAATGACATCGGGCCTCCGTCGGACACCTCCCATTGTCAAAAAAGGAAAAAGAGCTTGATTATTCCTGCTGGCTTCTGCTCAGACTGGGAAATCCAATGCAAGTCAGCCCACATTCAGAATGACTGTGCAGGGGGAACAAAGAATGAAACGGATAACTTTCCCAAGAACAATAAGTCTCTCTCAGGGGAGAGTTTATCTAACATGGAGCCATCCAAGCTGCAGAAACAGCAGTGTTTAGGTCAAAACTTTGTGAACACAGAAGCGACAGAACCCAGTCCATTGAATTACGAGAACGCCGTCAAACCCTTCACAAACAGCGGCTATGTGGATATTCGGAAACATGTGGATGTGAAACAGGTGGACTACAGCAGAGTGGAAGAGGTGAATGGTGACAATGTGCTCATCCTCAACAACAAAAATCTCCCACTTAACAGCTCTGGCTACATGGATTTTCAGAGACAAGAGGAGAAACTATCAGAGGATTACAGCAGGGTGAAAGAGGTGGACAGTAACAATGCGGTGGTCCTGCAGAGACAAGACGTGTCAGCTGACACTAAAAACCCTCATGCGACTGGAGCCCAAAAAATGGGGGTGTGCGCAGAACTCATCTATAGCGAATATGTAGATACCATCCCTGCACGACCTTTGATGTAATTTGTTTAACATGCAATGTCCAAATACAAATGGCAGATGTTCCTTCTGATTTACTGTTCAGAGATAAATAAAAAGGTTGAAGGTATTCTATAGTTCAATATAATCTGAGGAGTTTCCATGACATTTGGCACAGACATTCATGGTCACCAGAAGATAAATCATACCGACTTCAGTGATGTCAGGAGTACATTTACTCCTCGTGAAACTGTGGATTACTTACTCTGAACTTGAGTACATCCTTTTTTTTACTTCCAAACAATATATTTTGGAGGAAAATACTTTTTTACTCTGTTGTACTTTTTCCAATTGTAGAGTAAGTACTCTTTTTTTTACACTGTGGTATCGCTATTTTACCAAAGTAAAATAGCGATACCACAGTGTAAAAATACACGTACGCGTAAATGTCCTCTTCATTATAATTATTGATGTGTTAAACGATAAGCTCACCCAAAAATGAAAAATTCAGTCATCATCTCGTCACAAAACAATTCTGGAACTTCACAGCAAAAGTGTTGCAGCATTCTCCGAAACAATGGAAGCAGATGGGGACTTGTTTTAAGGATCTGGTCATACTTGCTCATACAATTCATACTGTAAACTTTCCTTTTTCGTTTTTGCTTAATAGAATCAAAGATAGCAAACACATGTAAACACCTGACTGTCACTTGCACAGTGAAATTTAAACTGAATACTTTTGCTGCTTAAGGACAAAAGATTGAAGAGTAAACACACATTTATTTATTTTTTGTCAGTGGTTTATTTGTGAAATATGGTTTTAAGTGTTTTCACATTTCTCTTCTTTTCTTTAATCGAAATAAAAATGTTTTATTTATTGAATGCATCAGACATCACAAAATATTTTCCAAGCTTATCATTTAAAGTTACAGAAATATCAATTTTTTTGTTGAAGTTTCACTTTTTACTACACATTTTTGAACAGATGGTCAGAATTAACATTTGTAGTTTCGTAGACTCTCGTGATTCTGAAGTGCCACTGGGAAGCAGCCGCATTTACATTAAATACTGCATTTGTCCTCTTCATGCCAATTACGCTTTACATTGTTGTACTTTGTGGAGTGTTTGAATTTGTCCTGTTTGAATTTGTTTTGTGTGTTTTTATGTCTTGGAGAAGCCAAAGATAAATTTTCACCAAGGTGGACAATAAAGTCATCTAATCTAATCTAATCTAACATTAATACTTTGATTGAACAAGAAAATGAATCATTAATCCACTCCAAACTCTTATCTGATTTTAATGTCCTATTTATCATGCGATAACAGACACGTCAATTAATGTATTCAAAAAATAACGTATTGTTTTTATATCCATTCTCTAAGGAGATTTGTTCATAGTCAAAGATTTATTAAAAAAACATAATCATCAAAAAATAGATAGAACATTCTGCCTTTCATCATATGTTTCTTAAATCCTACTGTTTCACAGTTTGGTCTCTCACTACCACAGAATTTACTGAACTACAAAGATTAGTTTGACTATTTGGGAAATGAGCCTTTTCGCTTTTTTTTTTTTTCCAAGCAGTTGAAAATCACTACCCAAAACATTTCTATACAGAGGCTAGTTAGCTTAGCATAGAGACAGGAACGCAGCCAATATCTGACAGCTGACATCTTCTCAACTCACTTGCAAACTGGAAGCAAATAAGCATATTTACCAAAACATCAAACTTGTGTTGTAAAATTCACATGACTGAGTGTGTAAGATTGTGTACTGTCTTTTTTCCCCCAACAACTGACATTTTGACTTAGCAGGAAAAGCACAAGGGTCACCGATACTCTCAATAATATATCTGAGTCCTCGAAACTGTCATAACTGAAAGAAAAGCAGCAACAATTAATGCCATTTGTTATACCTGTGCTTTCCCTGTTGTAACACTTCGGCCATGAAACTCTCTATTATCAACTTCCTAACATCTTTCCTCCATGTTGTCCTGTACCAAGACATTATTCAGTAAGACCTCAGCTTTGTTATTGAGTCAATCTGACATGAGCCCATGAACATTTGTTAGACATTAAACCACTTTTCCACAAGTGAATTTGTTCAAATTAACAGTTTCTACTCATAGATCTTTATATGCCATAACCCCAAGTCGTATCTCCCTGACAGTATTCAGTCAGGTCACAGTCCTCTGAAAACTGAATTCTGACTGTTGATTGTGTCCATTTCAAATTTTTTATTGCGTTCTTTGATTACTTTTACCAAGCAATTTAGATTACTGTAATTTGTCCTATTTTATCATTATACCACTTTATAGTATTTTTTCCTCACTATGTAGGCAAACAAAAAACTCACGAAATGAGTCACGTTAACAGCTGGTAATTCAGCTGTTTTTCTTCTTCTAAGAAAATCAAATGCTACCATTTACACCTAATCACAGGCAGTACAACAAACACTGTGTAGTACTTTGGTAGTCTAACACAAATAAAACATACAAGGCTCTACCATGTAGTGCAATCAGGATTAACAAAACAACAAGTTATGCAAAAAAGAGCATAGCTTCATTTTTAACTCTATACTGAACAAAGGTGAATCGTGGTGGCCGAGGGGTTTAAGACTGGGCTCAAATAAAGGCCTGATTGTGTCAACCTTTGTAAACCTTAGATTAACAATAGGGTAACACAAACATAGAAACGGAGTACGAACTTAAAATTTTCCACACTGTGTCAAACACTGAAGTTACAAATTCAAGTACAAATCTGAGTGCATGAGGAGCCGTCAGTGTGGGAACTTCTACATTCACAAGCTCTGATTTCTCATGCAGTTTTGTTTGACAGTTTAACAGACGGTGATATACAACCCATCATTTCACAAGCTTAAAATCTAATGGCCTTTATCCGAGCCCATACAAGACACTGACCATGTCACTACAATGCCCAAATGTGTGTACCATCCTCTCTTTAACATTCATTTCCTGTCAGCTCACTGTTGTCCCTGTCAAATAAAGCAAGACATGTCAGAAAGAAACTTTATACTGAACCCTAATTGAGCAGAGGAGGCCAGGTGCTGTTCTGTGTAACTGTTTGATGTTCAACAAACATTCAGTATATATACACACACCGGCACATCCTCGTGTGGCATGTTCACAGACAACATGATTGAAAATTCATATTGTGGGATCTGGGATCTGTTCAAGTGGCTGGTTTGGTCCTAAAAAGTGAGTGGTTCATCTCTCAAGTATAGTATACGCACGCACGCACACACGCACACGCATTTTTGCCCAATTATCTTCAACTCAAACAAAAACATTTGACTTTCAAATACAAGGGAAATTATGATTGATTGCAAAATATTAGCAACATGATTCGTTTCCTGACAAATACCCCATGTTGGGAACCACAGCAGCAGGGCACCTTTCACCTGCTCCTTTTCTGCATGTGTGACTCAATTGACTCGAGTCAATCCTAGTTTCTTCTGTGCTGGCGTTGAGGACACGTGGGTTCATTTTTAGAGGCACAAAGGGCTTTGCCACTGTCAACTTTTCTCAACTTCATCAGCGTTTTCAGTACATTCACTTTCCAAGCACATGGCACTCAGCTGCTCCTCAAAGTTCAGAAATGTGTGGTGGCAGTCCTTCTCCAACATTTTCTTCCAAATCTTGACTACAAAAACAAAAACAAAAAGGATAATTATTTGAGTTTTATTTGACTTTCAACGGTGAAATCTTTGATGCCACCCTCCAACTGCATCTTTCGTAAAAGAGGATTAATTCGTAAAGTGACAAAATTACAGCAATTGGTCTTAAAGAGCAGGTAACACAACCCTTGGTTCAGGACAGTAACTTACTGTATTCTGGTTCTTCTGGCTGTGTGACGTCAGGACTGAGCTCAGCCTCCTCAGCCAAGCTGCTGATCTGCAGCTGTTCATCAGTGCTTTCTGCCTCCTCCACCTCTGCCTGGTCCGTCTGCTCCAGGCTCGTCACCATCACCTCATAGGCTCTCCTGGCCTCAGACGACAACTCGATCATCTTATGATAGATATCCTGTGGGGATGATGAGCGTTTTCAGCTTGTTGACCTCTTCAATGATCATAAATAATTTATTGATATGCTCACTTGAAATACAATAAGTCTTTTTAGTGATAAACCTGACCTGTGCACCATCATAGTTGAAGATGCCCACCAGGCTTACAGGCACTGCCTTGTTGACGCAGCGACCCAGAGCCTTCCTAGAGAGGGCGAACACGAATGGCACCACCTGTTCACGACAAGTGTCGATGATGGTGTAAAGAGCTTCATCTAGGCCTCCTGCGAAAGGTGGCGGTTTATAATGAATGTCAGGATCACATGTACATGTCCAAACCTTGTTGCTCCATAGTTTAAATGAATAAATGAGTTTGAGCTTGCTCAGCAGTTAAACTTTTGGTCACCTCTTGCCCAAACTTATCACTCATCAAAAAAATTGAAAATAAACCAAGTACCAGTACCTTTGGACTGGATGCGTTCACAGTTGGGTGAGATGACGACACACTTGACCTTCCTGAGTTTAAGGTGCTTCAGGACCTCTCTGAGCCCCATGACGATGCGCCTCTTCATGCGGGCCTTCATTGGGTCCTTCTGGTACAGGCGGTCCTGGAAACGAACCAGCTCCTTTAGCAAGTTCGTCACACACTCGTCCACGTCTTTGCTCAGCATCTGGTTGCAATAGCTGACACGTGTACACACAGTGGACAGTCAGACAACCGACAAAGATTACAACTTTGTAACTGTGTATATAGTGAATTATTATGATTTTACTGTCTTACTCTCTGAACTTTCTGCTGTGGATTTTGGGTCGGCTTGCCGGGCAGGGAACAGGTGAGGTGGTTTGTTGATCTACCGTCTCGTTTTTCTCGGCTTCTTCATCCTCCTCTTTCACCATCTGATTTGTGCCATTTAACTCTGACTCATCCTCAGGTTCCTCTGACGGACTTCTTACTTCATCTGAGTGTTCTTAAGCACAAAATGCAGATTAAATATCAGCTTTAATCAAAGAGTTTTTGTCTACTTAAAGCTGTGATGACTTGGAGTCAGGATCTATTGAATTCTATTGTCTCCCATGCTTTTTCTGACCTGTGGCATTAGTGTCACCCATGTCTTCTTCATTAGCGGGTTGGAGCTCATTTTCAGGCAGCAGACCTCTTTCCTCTTGCAATCGTCTTTGTTTCCTCTCCTCCCTTTCTTTCAAAATGACCTGAGAGAAATAAACAAGTCTGTACAGCTGAAACACATTCTTTAGAAAATGCAGTGTGCCTGTTTTAGTTCCAGAGCGAGTGGGTGGACATACCTTCTTAAGAGGAGTGGGTTTCTTTGCTTTTGGCACCTCTCTCTGCTTGCCTTTCTTCACCAAAGGACTGGTGGAGTCCAGGGGATTATGGGCAATTTTATCCTGCTGCCAGGGCAGCTTCTTCTGGACTAATTGTTGCTTTTGGACGACAGGCAATCCTCCACCAACTACAAAGAAAAATCATTTACAAAGACAGATGTGTATCAGCAACCATAGTCAGTATGGTCAGTAGGTCAAGAATGTGACCATAGCCCACCTGAGAGAATGACTGGTTTGGCGTCCTGCTTAGCTTTTTGTGACTGTTGCTTCTTTTCCAGGGCTGCCAACATGTTTCCGATGTCGAGCTGAACGGGAACTTTGCTCTTCTTCCCAGACACCTTTTCAGCTTTCTGGAAGTCAGGAGAACAAAAACAATTCAAATTCAATCCAAACGGTTTTTTCCAGTATAATATTTTGTATATACATTTAACAGGAAAATACAAACCTGTCCTTTTTTAGCTGTCTCAGTGGGCTGAGTTTTTGCTGCAGGTGACTTATCCTTGGTTTGTTCAGCAGACTGATGCTGAACACTTTCTCTTTGGTTTTCCTAAGAGAACACAAAAAAAAATGACCTACTGTCAATCTTATTTTAATGACTCTCTACTCTGAAAACATGTTAAATTATGCTAAAGACACAGAATTATAAATTAAATGTGAAAAAACATCTGCGAGATGAAATAACTGATATGTACCTCATTGCATAGTTTTGCTGCATTGCTGCTAGTCATCAATCTATCAATCCCAGTCAAGGAAAGAGTCAGACCCGGAAATTCTTCTTCATCCTGATAAAAACAAAAAGACAACAAAAAACAATATGTTTTTAAATGCTTTGAAATGGGTTTTGCATTTGAACCGAAGGGAAATAAAGACAAAACTTTCATTTACCTCAAATCTTGGAGGCTCCTGATAATATGCTGGCTCTTCTGACTCAGCTTCTACATCTTCACCTTTAGCTTTCTTCTTCTTTTTCTTCCTTTTCTTCTTCCCTGGGGCTCCACCTTCATGCTGCACAGCAATTTCCTCCATCTGACGTGAGGCAAAGTAAAGGGACAAAAAGCGATGTTATACCATGTAGAATGCAATTTTAATTGTCATACTGGTAACATTTATGTCAGTGTGATTAGCATAATTAAAAAGGTAAGTGGTGGCTTAATGGATGAACCAGTTTATAAAGGGTTTGCTACAGATCTGATGGTGCTTAAAGAGGTTTAAACAGTATTCATCTATTCTTATTATGTTATTTTACTTCTGTTTGTATGTATGTGCTGTTGTCGTTCTTGTTAATTTCCCTCATGGCCCTTTTCTTGTATCTTCTATCATGTATGTGTAAAGAAAAAAAACTTTCAATAAACATACCATGAACAAAAGAAAACATGTCTTCTCACCTGCATATGGTTGTAGCCGATTGTAGCCTCTTTAGGGACAAATTTCTTTGGAGGTTGAGATGCCACATTTGCCCATGAAGTAACCACCGTCTGACCTGTTAACAAAAAATAAATAAGGGGATTAATATCTTATGTTTCACTTCTGTACAGTCATTGAAACTAGAATGACTTCCACCTACCTGGTGACGCAGCAGAGGAATCTGGCTTAGCATTTGTAGCTATTTGTTGGGAGTCAGGCTGAGTTGGGGATCTTCTTGTTCCAGACTATTCCATAAGAAATTACAATATTATTCCATTTATGAGAAGCTTTAACCACAAAATGCACAATATTATGTGTGATATTGAGTGGGCTCACCTTCCAGAGAATTGCTGATGCTTGCGTAAGAGGGCTCGTGGATGGAGGGGTTGGACCCCAGCACACTCTCTGAACCGGAGGAGGACCTGCCAACTCTGGGAAATCAGTCATCTTAACCTCAAACGGGGTCATGTCTGTCTGTGCTGGTTTTGTCTTCCCTGCAGAGGTTGTGGCGGATTTGGCACCTCGAGAGCCTGTGATCCGATTACAAGCAAAAGTTGATCGAAGATGATTAAAAGTGAGGGAAATTAGGTGTACACAGATGAGTTATGTTCAGAAAAACACCCACTTAAGTGATAGGGATCATTCAGGATGGACTTAACAATGCCAGGTGTGATCTACCTTTTTTCTGTGAATTCTGTGAAAAATTCTGTGAGTTCTTGCCCACAGTCCTGCTTTGTGCAGGAGAGTCATTGTTGCTTTTCGATGCCTGTGGAGAAATCACTGAAGTCAATTTCATGTAGAGAGTTTATTTCATCAAGCAATTTCTGTTTCTAAAGATGAAACAAACCTTTGCTTGTGGATCCCGTGTGGACCTCTCTCTCTGCATAAAATCCTGATTGGTCTCTCTAACACGACGGCTGCTACTGTAGCCGTGACTCCTCGGCACATCTCCTTTTCCTGCTGACACATTTGTGTTTGATGGATTCTGCTTTGGGCCCATGCTTGACCAGGTCCTTAACAAAGTTCAGAAATTCACACAAATAAGGGGCCTGACTACGAACAAAAGCTCAAAACACAACAGTATCTCAGAAAATATAGTGATCGTTCACAAATCACAACATATCGAAAGACACGACAACATTTCCCAATAAAAAACAACATTTTACAAAACACAGTGAAAATTTAGAAAATGCTGCAAAATTTCACCAAACTCTACGACATTTCGGATTTGTTGCTGTTGTGTTTTGTGAAAAGTCATATTTGGTAAAATGTTGTCATGTTCGGGGAAATGTTGTGTTTGTCAAAAAATTACTTTTTTAAAAGGAACGTTGCAGTGTTTTGTGCAAAATTTCATAAAACTCGAAAACATTTCAAAACACACAAAATTTCACCCAAATGTAGTCAAAATTAAATGTCGTCGTGTATGTTGAAATGTTGTGTTTGTCGAAATATTGTTGTGTTTTAACCCTCAGTTCAGCCTTACTTGACAGTGGTTTCACAGGCCATTGGTAATGTGAATGATTACTTTGACTGAGATCAAAATCAAACTATGATTTTCCTCCTACCCTCTCAAACTCTTGTCGGACACATAAGGATTTGGTAACATCAGAGGTGGTGATGGTTCAGGAGGCTCCTTCCTCTGTCTCCTCTGTTGTTTATAGTCCAAAGACTGGACGGATGACAGTTTGCTCTCCTGTGGAGAGTGAAGATTGTCTGTCATCATCCGTCTGCTAAAACACGACCTTTCACAGCTCAAGTGAAACCATGTATCGCCACAGTTAATTCGGTATTATATTCACTATCTGATCGCTTTATTCACATTGTTGACTCACACAAACTACAAACTCAAGCAATGAGTAAAACTCAACTGTTGTTTCCAGCAACTTACAGTTAACGACGAAGTTATTTAGCTGATCTGTCCGCTGATAGCAGTCTTAATTTTTTTTACCAAACTCGTCAAAAAGATATGTTTTACAAAACCTCATAGCCAACACCTTATTGGTGTGGTCCAACCAACTTTTAACTTTGTAAATACCATTAACAGGTTTACAACAGCTACAGCTAGCTAAAAGTCAGCTTCGCTCAGCTACATGTATCATCATACGGTAGCGTCACTAGCTAACCGTTAGCTTGCTAGCTAGCGTAACAAACCACTTTTACTTTTAGTAAAATACCTTGTCCATCTTCAGGTTTTCCTATATGTAATCACATATCCGCATGTTCACTCGATGTTGCAGGTATTGTCAAAGTCTCGGTTACGACGGTGCTGCATTAATCAACCCTCGAGTGTGTTGGCTATCCAGGCTAATAAACCTGTTTGATAGCATAGCAGTGGCAGCTAGCTCAACTGTCACAGCTGATGTTTACAGTGTTCTGTGCGCGCGGAGAGCCTACAGCGACACCTACCGGCCGACAGCAGGGCAACTGAACTTTACAAGGGCTACAAACAAAATGCTTTACTTCTGGGTACTTCTTAACAAAGATAGGACAAAATGTTAACATTTAACTCTCTTCAAAAAATAACACTGAGTAAAACATACAGCCAGAACCCCAGGTTCAAAACCACCACCTTGCTTTTGGTATTAATAATTGTGCATTTGCACCATTTAAGTGTATTATCAACTGTGCATTATTACTTGCATGGTTACTTAATGTGTTGGGCCTGTCTTGTAGATTGGTTGTAACTCTCCTAGCCTCGTATTTAAGTTTATTTTGTGCTCCCTTGGTGGATATTCAAAAGAATATATTCAGGTTGAAACTCAAAGGAAAAGTAATCCTACACCATTTTAGAGTAGTTGTGTTATATTATTCATGCATTTTGCAAGCAGTATCTTAATGTTATAGGTGTTATAGGTATAAAAATGCACCTTATTTATTTATATTTTATGGTTGTATCATATATTTATCATATACTTTTATTGGACATCTTAATCTGCATAAACATTTGGAGCAGTCAGATGCATGTTGCGGAGTAAAATGTATGTAGTAGCAGCATAAAATGGGGAAAGCACCTCACAATTGAACTTAACTGCAAAGGTAACTTCAACCACTGAAATAGTTAATTGAAAACCGTTGTTCAAATCTTCAATTAAAGGAATTACTTTCCATAGACAGATGTTGACTTTCTCGTTTATTCTTTGTACAAGAAAATAGAATATCCACATTTTTACAGAGAACTAAAATAAAATGCTCCTTTGTAAAATACAAAATCTGAGTGATTCATAAAATATAGCAGTATAAAATGACATCCATGTTTCACAAGAACAAATGTTATTTGTAGCCCAGCCAATAACGTCCCTCTGTTTTGGCTGGTGCATCATCATCTTGCGATATATATTGCTTCATGAGATGGTCCTTGGCGAACAGCGCATGAAGTACACAGCTCTGTTTTTTTTTGTTCATGTCGACGTATTAAGTAGTGCTTGTTCTCCAGGCAGATGTAAACATATAAAACATTCATTAAAACTACCGAATATCCAAAGGTCTTTGTGTCTCACTCCTCTTTTAGCCTCCCAGCTATTCTCAGGAGAGCCAGGGGGATAATGAAAGAGGCTGATGTGAGGAGAAAACAGGTCTGAGCTCCAGCTATCCAGTAAACTGCGAAAAAAAAACACAATAGTTTTGAGTACACAAGCAAAGCAAAGGGCAATTTTTGCCAAGCAAGATTATATATAGTGGCTTTTGTGTTCTGGCTAATGCTTCATAAACTGTAGCCAAGTTTAAGATGCATTTGCCGCCATTACTGTCATCATTCTTCCTTACCGGAGGACGACACCACTGGTCCCAGTGCTCTGGCCAGAGCACCCAAACTACGCAGAATCCCCATCACTGTGCCCTTCTGACTGGCCGAGCCTGGAGAAAATATCCACAGTAGATAATAAGCAACAGTGTGCTCAGTATACCATAACATCCAAATGATTTGTGAGTTATCATAAATAATAATGAAAAAGAGGTTTACCGTGGTCAGAAACAAGAGTAGACAAGCATGGGACTACTATTGCAGCCGCTGTAACAAAGGGAATGACATAAAACGTGAGAAACAGAAAGCCTTTTTTCAAAACACAACACATAAATAGATCCTTAAGAGGTAGATATGTTTCATGTTTTAGCACATGTTCATACCATGCGTTGTCTGTGGTTATTAACCTGCTGCATACAAACTGTAATTCACGTGTCTTATTGGTGGTGTGTTTCTATTTAACCAGGAAGTCTCCTGATAAAATGGCTGTAGGGTAGTTTACATGTAGTCGCGTGTCATATAATGACATTATGGAAGAGGGATCACTCTGCTGTTGCTCTGCCTGAGGTTTGTTCCATTTATAACCAATTAAAGGTTTGTTTTTAGAGGGCCTGAGGGTAGACTGTGTTGTGTCGTGTACAGATTATAAAGCCCATTGAGACAAATATGTGATTTGTAATATTGGGTTTGTGTAACTTGACTTGACAAATAGCCCAATAACATTGAGGTATAGAGGAGATAAGTCCTTTATGTGTTGGTTTTCAGCTTGTTTTAATTTACTTTAAATTATTTTAAAACTATTGGGGGGATTTTCAGCTCCAATCACTAATATTTCATTAATTTACCAAATCACTTACTCAGGGCTCACTATTATTGTTGTGATTCTACTTGTATGCATTATGGTCCTCTCAATCAGTCATGTATTAAGCACATTTTTGGGTAACATAAAAGGGTTAAATTTGTCTTAACATGACACACAGAACAAACTGGACTCACCGAATGAGTATAACGCCAACCCGACATAAAGCATTGTTATATTCCATGACAGCCCGATGAGAACAAATGCTGGGATTAATGCTATGATCGCCTGAAAACGAGAGACATGGTTCATTAAAGAAGACGAGTTCACTGTGATGCATCAGCAGCAGCACAAGGAGTTAACTGTTGTAAAGAGAAGGTGTTCCTACCACACGAACAGCCTTGATATGGTGCCCGGGCTTTATTCTGCGGGCATAACCGCCCTGGATCAAAGCCATGATGACACCAATGAAGAAGAACATCTTTCCTTGCTGCATACTAATGAGAGAAAAACAATGCTTGAAAAAAAAACCCACAAGGTTGCTGTTCAGACATGCTTACTATAACTGACAGAGTACACAGTTTTATCTTTGAGGTCACACCTTGTAAACTGGAAGCGTTGGTGAGTCAGAAAACTGAGCGTAAACTCGAGACCGGAGAACAGGAAGAGGTAGCAGAAATAAACCAGGCCCAACACCTGAAGCTTCAGCATTCCTGTAAAGACATTCATTACTTTTTATCAGCGTGCCAAAGTTCACTCATACCTCACACATGGGTCGAATGGGTGCCAGCTTCGGCCTCACAGAGGAATCCTGTGCGAGCAGTACTCACTTTTTGATGCAGGTGAATCTTTCACCCGGGTAACAGCTGAAAAATGGAACAAGGATAACGGGTGCAGAAGGTCCCTGGAGTCCCCAAAGCCTGAAGATGAAGCCTGGGATGCAACAGGAAAAAAATAGAAAGGTATTCAGATATAGCAGACATATTAAAATGTATTTTAAATGTTTAGGGTTATGCATTCAAGCCTCATTTTCATGGCTCTTAGAATTGTGCATTTCGCATTTGAGTCGCTAGAAAATCAGAGGTCCAGTGTGCAGGATTTACTGGCATCTAGCGGTGAGGCTACAGTTTGCAATCGCCTACCGCAGATCATTCATCCCCACAGCCATCAGACTGTTAAACTCAAGCACTACCTGAACAATCTCTTTCAATATCTTATTGTTTTTTGTAAATATTCTATTTTCTATTTAACTTTATGCATATTTGTCTGATTCCTATTCCTGTACTTGTTGCATCTTGAGCTGCTAACAAGTGAATTTCCCCGTTGTGGGATAAATAAAACCCATCTAATCTAATCTAATCTAGAATATCCCACATTTCACCATCTGGTTTAAATTGCAAAAAATGCAAAAGTCCCCCTCTGGGGCCAGTGTTTGATTTGTGTGTTCTTGGCTACTGTAGAAACATTGGCTCTACTGGATTCTGACGACGACCCCGTCATTGGAATCAGGTGTGTTGGGGCAGGGAAACTTTTAAAACATGCAGGACAGGAGGACCAGGATTGAAGAACACTGAAGAAATATTTAAATACTGAGAAAGAAATTAGAATAAAACCTGTACTATTAGTAATAAAATGACCGAATGATTGACTGGTAACCGCCCCACCTAATCCCCCCCCCATTTATTATATGCTTTAAAGCCCCTGCACACCCATAGTTCCCCCACACAGGTGTGTACCGGTCAGTGCAGGTCAGTTTACAACGTTATCAGCTCATAGAGTCTGGTGACGTTCCCAGCGTGAATCCACCCACCTTCAGCCCAACGAAGGGTCTAATTTAACACGTTATTAAAACCACCTGTGAACCCCTTGCAAGTGTGAAGAAAAAAGCAGCTTCAGTTTGTCAGCTGGCAGTGTGAATGTTTCCATAGCTAACCTTGATGTCGTTTGTGAGCGTCTCTGGCAGCATGAGCCAAATGAAAAGCAGATCAGCAGCACTAAAGGCCAGAGCGAGCAGAGCTGGAGTCTGGAAGAAGACATTTCCTGTTGCTCTGGAGCTGACAGCAAAGTAGGCGCCCATCAGAGGCCCCACAGTGAAGCCCAAGGAGAAGGCGATGCCGATCATGGCCTGCAGATGATGAAAAATACACATTTAAGTGTGACATAAACAAAATATATCCATTCACATTTTTTTATTTTTTATTTCTATTATTGCCAAAGAAAACGTTTGCCTACCATCCCTCGGTTCCGTGCTTTGGGGCAAGGCAGGTCGGCCACGATGGCAGTGCAGAGGCTGACGTTGCCCTTGCAAATGCCCCCAATTACTCGAAACAAAAGGAACATGCTGAAGCTCCGGGAAACGGCCCAGACCGCGTAGGAGGACATCAGCCCCAACTGGAAAAATTAGACCCGAATGAATCAACACTGAGCGCAAGGCTGCACGGTTTCTTATACAAGTGGAGAACAAACTTTGTAAGTGGATGACTTTTACAGCAATGATGATATTATTACACTGTTGGTCTTTCCTCCACGGCATTGGATGTGAAGCACAATGCGGTTCATTTCATAAAATTCATGAAAAAGTGGTAATATGGGATGCTACTCACTGTAGTGAGAAGGAGCAAGGGTCGTCTGCCATGTCGGTCTGAGAGAGCGCCTGTTAAAGGCGACATCAGGAACTGTAGCAGAGAAAACAGCGACCCGATCAGACCTGAAAATGGAGGAGCATGTAAATGAACGTGTTTCAGCTGCATTGTTAGAATAATTCCTTTAATTGATTACAGTATGACAAAATGTTGACTTCCAAGGAAGTGAAATCAATGCAATGTACCTCCAAACAGGACAGTGTTGTATTTCTTCTCCAGGGGAATCCCCACGGCCTCCCTGAACCAGTCCACAACACTCTGCAGAGACTGATACACGGCATCCTGCATAAAGGTCACAAACACAGGGAAAAGAAATAAACATGAGCAAGGAGGTCAATTCAGCATGAGTCAGCACAAAGGCACGGCCCATGAATGCTAATCTAATCATCATGAGTCGCTTCTGTTTTTTTATGAAACAGATTCTTTCACACAATGCCACCTTTGTTCTACAGATGTGATGGACGGTGTGCATCAAATTCTGCACATTGTTCGATACATCCCATCCTTTTTCTCTTCACTGCAGTAGGAGCAGCTGGAGAACATAAATGCAGGTGTCAACTGTCTTGCCAAGAAAATGTCTGACTTCTAAGCTATCGTGGTGAAAAAATAGCCACAAGTTATATTAATTTCCCTTATTCAGAGGTCAAAAGAGGAAGTACTGCCGGATGAAGAAATCTCATCTTTAAACAAGCATCGTGACAGTTGATCCTGGTTGTTTTTAACTTGATTTTACTAGATTTGTCCATTCTTTTTATTATCCAACTAACACTTGAAAATGAAAAAGGTGTTATTTTCTAGAAGAGCAAAACTAAACAAAACCAACCCCTGTTTGTGCATAGTGGTCCAAAATGGAGGGCAGCAGAGGTAGAATCAGTGTAAATCCCAGCAGGTCCAGCAGCAGGATAATGAACACAATGTTGATGACCTTCGAGGAGACGGAGCCGCCATCCTCTGCCGATTTGTTTACGGTTGACATTCCTCCGACGCAATCTTGTGTTGCTTCTGCTCCTGTTTGGGAGTAGAAAACACACGGCGTACGTACATTAGCACTGAACAGATACTAGTGCGTTAGACTTACAGCGTCAACTGGCATGACTTCTAATCTCAAGGAACAAGTTAACCATTGAGGAAGTGCCACAGTTACAGCAAACAGCAGGTGTGCAACTTCCTTTCAAGGTTTCCTGGAAAGAAATGATGTGTCTTGGACCTAAAGGCATTCAAGGACAACATTCAGACAGATAGTCTGAGTTTAGCTAGTATTAATACATTTCCTCAAATTCCTCCTGCTCTGTTCAAACTCGAGCAAATGTTCCATTCATCGCTTGAAACTTTATTCTCTGCGTACGTTGAGTTTTATTTGCAATTGTAGACACATGTTCAGCAAGATAAACCTCTAATAAATTGGATTTGACTGGAAGTGTATCAACTTAACGGTCTCCTCCATTTGATCTTTAACATGTCAGGTACTTTCTATGAAAAAACAAACACAACTACATTATAACCTGGGACCTGTAAAGACAAACATTAATACAAATAATATGTTAGTAATCTGCAGATGAATTGGGCAGACTTTACTAGACTTTAATAGGATTAGTAGATCAATTCCTTGAGTGCGTTTGCCTCCAAATATTAAAGTTATTGGCACAGCAGTACGACTCTTGGATGAAAGCATCCACCACATGCCTAAATAAATAAGCCCACATGTTTACAAAGTGTATGTGTGCCAATACAGGTGTGACCCACTCCGCTTAATACTTTTATCACAGCAAGTCAACCAGTAGAGATGGATACAGGAATGAGGAAACAGCTGCACATGCTCAGACCAGAGCTGAACTCCTCAGTAAATGCACTGACATGTTCTCACTGGAATTAGTTTTAAAACTCTAAATGTTGCTCTTATAAATAACATAAAAACACATTTCCTACAAGTTGTTCCTCCCCCAGAGTGTGTAATCAATCCCCAGACTGACCAGTGTTCATAAGCGTCACCTCTCCTCGACCTCACTACTGTGTTAACCAAGAGAAAACAAACCATCCACCAGCCTCTGTACTCACTGTTTTTCCCGCAGTCTCGTAGTAAAATCACTGCAGATCACACCGACTCGAGCAGCACTACCTCCTCTCTCTCTCTCTCTCTCTCTCTCGCATCAGTCCGCACCAGGAAGCGGTGTCCTCTTACATTTGGATGACAAGAATGCGTCGCAACCAACGCAACACAGACGAGAATGCTGCCTTCAGGTCAGACTCGTATTTCCGCCTCCCAGTCGTTCAGGGACTTGATGAGCCCGTTACACAAACTCCGCCTGTTGCCTTCTTGGTTTCGTCACGAAGAACTACCCGCGCTAACATTACATTAAAAATTCTCTTATTTTTTTTTTTATCTTTAACTTTATGTCTTTAAAGGTGCAATGTGTAAGAATTGTACTTCAAAACGTTCATAAAAACGAATGAACATTATCACCAGAATATGAACATGAACAGTTTGGACGTTTTAAGTTAAAGTGAAACTCTCGCCAAAATGCAACCTAGGCTTTATTTGTGAATGTATATGAGTCAAACCTTCGGGTAAAAGCATAATTACGACGAAAGAGTCACTTTTAAGATTTACCGTAGTTTCATTAAGAAGGCTCGACACAACATGAAACATTGCTCGTAGTATCACCAGGGTCTCTACACATGAACACGAGCATTGAGAACATTGTGTACACAGAGTTTACTAAAAAGGAGGTTTTTGAACTACTCACGTTAGAAGCTGTATCTCCGGCACGCGGCCGTCATGGCAGACAAAAAGTGTCGATTCCCGAGTGCAAGGTACTGGTAGGAGGTCCACCATTACTCTCCTTCCTGTTAGGTCGCACTCCGGGATTGAAACTTGTTGTGTCGAGCTTAGTGTTTTAAAAATAGCGATTTTGATGTTAACGTACGAGTGCCCCTGCACTCCATTGAAAATTAGCTTGCCCGAAAACGAAACTACGGTAAATCTTAAAAGTGACTCTTTCGTTGTAATTATGCATTTACCCGAAGGTTTGACTCTTATACATTCACAAATAAAGCCTAGGTTGCATTTTGGCGAGAGTTTCACTTTAGGCTAGAATGTTAACCAGCTAGCCTGTACACCCCAACTTGGTGACGGCTAATACGACCGCTAGCTGCCAAGCTAACCAGCTAGTGGTGTGATCCATTGAACTCCATTGAAAAAAAAAAACCCATTCAAGTTGGAATTTCAAAGCTGGAAACTCGGGCAATATCTGCTAAGCCCGAGTATGCCGACATAAACTCAGATGACTTCACAGCAGTATGGCAGTGCACATAGTGACATAGTTAGAAATTACTTTTTATCTCCTCAGCAATGTTTACGTTGTAGTGTTCGTTTGTGAAAGGTGCAGTAAATACAATTTGCAGTTGTCATTTTGACTTTCGTTCAGTTGATCTGTGCTCAGTGATAGTATGCGTAAGGAAACAACTGTCTTTTTTAAAGTGCTTGACTTGTTTAATCAGCTGCCGTTGGTTGTGAAGATGCACACTTGCCATTCAAACACCCGTTTGCAGCGAGCTTCCATTTTTCCAAGCAATTGCACTGGAAAGTTTTAAGATTGGAAGTCGGGAATACCGACTCGGAAATTCTGACTTGGAATGAATTGCATCATAACAGCAACAAGTTACAAAGTGTGAATTGAACAGGGGGCCATTCTTACATATTGCATCTTTAAACAAATTTTGTACTCCAGCAGACGTCTACAAGTCCTTACACTCTGTGCTGTCAAATCGGTAGATTTGAATGCTGGTTTTTCCTCGTCCAAGCATGGCAGCGTTTTGGACAGACCATAGACATCTGAGAAAGTAAAAATACCTTTGAAGATACAAGAATATATATATACTCAACTGTCTCAAGCAGCAATAATATCACAATTAAAAAAATAGTGGTTATAATGTAATAGTAGTGATAATTTGATAATAAACAAAAATATGATGGAATAATATAGTCTCAACAGCAGAATGACACAGGGAAACGCATATCAGGTATGTAAACCAGACTTTAAGTTTATTTACAAAAACAATTGTACCATACGACAAAAATGTTACAAAGTAAACATACATTTATTATTAACACAGAACATCAAATGTAATACAGCTTTTATTGTACTTGGAAGCATTTACTTCCCTGGAAAGCTATACAACATGTATTCAAATACCCAATGGCACTTGAAGGCAGCACAAGCATTTCCATGACCTGTGGAGCTGAGGTTGGTCCAGGTCTTGATATTGAACAGGGAGGTTCAATACCAGTTCATATGCAACAGTAGTTCACAGTGTAGAGATTTGTGTATGTTTTACAGTAATAATCTCTGATTAATATTTCCATTATCATAAAGAATAAGAATATTTTTCATAAAAGAAAAAGATCTTCACATGAGTTATTCATGCATATCCTGTTAGTGTCTTTAAATGAAAAAAATGTAAAACAAGTTCTTAATGACAACATGCCGCACTCCATACATTCACCACGCTGATTCTGAAAGCTTGAATTCATTGACTCACAAAATGAAATTCTATCCAAATCTTTACCATAAAAACATTTAATTAGAAAAGGTTTAAAATCTTCAAACATGAAAAAACAGGTTGTTCAGAAACACACAGCGCAGTGAGAGTGTAGAGGACAGTCCATGAAAATAAAATCTAGCTTCACCCACACAAAAATCACCATGCGAAACTCGAACTGCCGTCCTCAACACAAAGACAAACATTATATTCCATGTCGCACAATGTGCTGCTCCAGTTCAGAGCTGGTTGCGAGGTGTCGTCCACAGAGGTCACAGGTGAACAGTTTCTCCTCTGTAGATGCTCCATCCATGACTGTGAGTGCACCTGAAGAACAAGAGAAATTATCTTGGGCTGGTGTCGCATGTAATTTCCAAAACCAAACTAGCTGTGACCCATAATTACTTCAATGAAATGATAATCATCAAGTCAAAACAATGTCTGAAATAGAGGGAAATGTCCAGCACAACTTCCACAGATCCCAAGATGACATCTTCAAGCTTTTTATAAATAATAGTCATGGTATCGTAGCCAGGTTGTCGAATGAAAGAGACTAAATGTGATGAAATTGCTTTTCTGAGTTAGTTCTTGTTGACAGAAGGTGAAAGAATTTGTTGAAAGAAAGAAAATTAATCTGTAAATATTTAGATAAATGGCTTCAGTCTTTTTACAAACACAAATGCAAAATAAACTATTTCCCCCTCTTTCATTGTGATAGTTTAAGCTTTTTCAGGGCTCCAGACCAAACCTTTTCATTTAAATGCACCTTATAACATTTCAATTTCACGTAAATTATTTAAATGATTGTAAACAGAAATAAAAGGTGCATTTTTCACCATTCAAATCACAGGATTCTTGTATATCCTGTCAAATCACAGGATATACACACATACAATGAGGAAGAATATTTACCTGTACCTTTTATTGCAAAAACAAAAATATTCTTTTACACTTTCTTAACTGACCTGCTGAATAACAGGCGCACCGGTGCAACCAATGAAAATGATAAGTATTTTCAGATTTAGACTGTTGGTCAGACAAAAATAAACAACTTGAAGGCCTCATCTTGGGCTCTAACAAATTGTGATACATGTTTTATTTCACTGATGACGGCTGTTAGTTGGAGCCCATTCATTCGTTCATTCATTCAAATGAATCCAGACCAACGTGTGTCAGGAAACTCGCTGGAGTGCAGGCTTACATAGAAAACACTAGGTGCAGGTGTTTTGACATGTTGGCCATCATCGTGCATCATAACTATTCTTCTGTCAAACATGTTCATTCATTGTGATCGATTTACTTTCTTACCTTTGGGCACAGGTGGATTCTCAGCTTTGTTTGTCCCATCACTGTCCTGATGTCCCCAATTTGTGCACTGGTTCCCGTTGTCTTCGGTGATCATCTCATCCTCTTTGTCCTGCTTTAGCTCATGCTCATCAGTCTCATCTTGCACCTTGCAACTACCCAGTGGGCCCTTTTCTTCTTCTAGATATTCCTCCTCAAGTTCTGGCATTTCCTCATCATTGTCTCTTAGCTCTTCGCAATTTTTCGGATTTTCCTCTTGTTCCTCTTTGCAGTTCGTAAACAAGACACCTAAGCTCCGCTTTTGGCTTACTTTAATGAACCCACAGTTGGGCCCAAGAGTTAGCGTGTTCCTTTGATTTGTCTTTGCAGAAGCTGAAGCTGACTCTGTATTAACTTGATTTTTTTGGTTGTGGGCCAAAGTGATGCTGCCCTCTCCATCCAGCAACTGGATCTCATTTAGAATATTATTTACAACCTCTTGCTCGATCTCCTTCTCTGTCTTAACCGTTTTATCCAGATCTGCCTTCTTGTGTATTGTGCGGATGCTGCCATCCTCATCCAGCAGGAAGATTTGACGTAGTACGTCATCTTCTACCCTAGCCTCGATGTTTAATGTTCTATGATTTAGCGCCTTTATACATGGCTTTTGGGCCTGTGCTTTTTCAGTTATTTTCTCATATGTTGTTGAGCTACCCTCTGCTGCCTCCTCTTTCTGTTGTGTGATCGTTACCCTGCTGTCTTCACCATCTCTGACTTTAGTTTTGGCTCGGTTCTCTTTTGTCCGCCTCTCTTCACGATTCTCATACTGGATATTCACACTGATCCCTTCACAAACTTTCTGTCCTGCTATACTTTCGATCTCCTGTCCTTTTGCATTGTTTGGCAAGAACACAGTTTCTTCTTGTTCTTGTGGCTCCTGCTCATTATTCCCTTTCATAGTGGGGTTTAGTTTTGTATTCTCATACTGAGGTTCCAAAACAGAGGTCTTAACAGGGCTTTCTTTATGTCCATTCTTGCCATCCTGCCGTTGCTTCTGACCTGCTTTGTTTAACTCTAGTGTAACATTCTCCCTGTCATTATCTTCCCCTTGGTTCTCAGCTTCCGCATCGTGTGGAACGTCATTACAGTCTGTAACAAAACCCTCGGTTTTTACATCCTCACTATTGTTGTTGAGGCACTCCAAGTCAGACAGAGGCTCCTCTTCCTCTTCTGGCATCCTGCCAACCCTTGCCTCTAGCTGATCAAGGCTTATCTGACCAACAAGCTCGTGATTCCTCAAAACCTGCGCAAAAAGAAAACAAAAAATTAAAATGCAACATTTGCAAGAACCCATATCGTCCATTTCCACCACAGGAACCTGTGAAAGGAGGAACCGATTTCTGAATTTAGTTTTTCTAGTCACTGCAAGTCTGCAGAGTTGCAAAGTCACAAAGTGTGTTCAGTGGGCACCAGTGTGTGAAAATTACATCCCAAGTGCTACCACCCTGTCTGAATTGGTCATTGATCTGACTTTCCTCACCTTTGCAGTTATGAAAGGAATGTATAGAACTTTCAGATGCTAATTTACGTCCTCTTGCGTCGTTGTTCCTGGAACTCTTTCCTCGAAAACAGGACCACTGTGTCATACCTGCAATACTCTCTGCTCGCCTAAGTGTTAAAATTTATTTTATGTGATTCACTTCTGTGGTACGGTCTAATCGGCTACTGAAAATGTGAAACCAATGAATGTCCATGGTTTCCTTTCCTTTTTTACTAACTCCAGCACATTCAAAGAAGATACTTCATTATCAATTCAGGCACAAAGGAATTCCAGTGATGCAGAGAGCAGTTTAACTACACATCCTCACCTGATGCTTATCACTCAGGTGTGCCTCCAAGTCGCCCAGCTGAGTGCAGTCAAAGTAGCACAGCCGACACTTGTAGGGTTTGATGTCATTGTGCCTCGTCATGTGCAGACGCAGGGTTTCAGGACTGCCGCTTGTGAAAGTGCATTTGTGACAGCGGAAGACAATGCCTTGAAGGTAACGCGACAGCTTCGGCCGACGCACCTCTATTGGCACAACACGTTCCTCTGAAAACAAAAGAAACAAAAGACCTTAAAAAAATAACAGATCAGCGCATCAGTCGGCGGAACGCTGAATCCTGTCAAGCACCTAACCCACCACGATGTAAGACGATGTGATCAATCATGTTGTTCTTGTTCTTGGTCTGGTAGAGGCAGAAAGGACAGCGGAGGTCTCTCTGATGGGTAGGTTTTGACTGGCAGGTAGAGTGACCCGTCTCCACATGCATCTCCAGGGTTTTCCTAATAATGGCAGAAATACAAAATGTGATGAATGTCTGGAGGTGACTTACTGTCAGGATATGGGAATGAAATGACAGATCACACACGTCCAAATACATGGCTAATTATCTATATGACTGCAATGGTCATGTATCAGTTGGTTTCTCAATGAGGAATTAACAATTTCTGTTAACTTTTTCTTGAATACCGAATACGAGTATTGAACTAAAAGGGCACAGGGAGCATTAAGGCAAGTTATAATTGCGCCCAGTTCTCCCATGAGAGGAGCGCTCCATAGCGACGTCTTTCAGTATGAAGTTCAAGAATTGCGTACACGTGTCGACTACTCGTACCCCAGAATATGGATTTTGATATTGGGTCATCATACCTCTACAACTTAGTGGCTTTTGTCACTATTTTACTATTTTACTTTACTGCCATCTATAGGATTTAAATATGTATTGCATGTATTCAATCAAGGCCAAATGCCCCTAAATCTCTCAATGTTAACTGGAGTGAAAAACAGTGTGTACATAGGAGTTTTGATCCTTTCAAAAAGTGAAGTTTTTTTTTTTTCTTGGAACACCTATTGTATTGTTTTCTTTAGATGCAAAATGGTAGAATCCCTGAAGCATAAATGACTTAAATTATAATAAATAAGAATAAATGTCTTTGCTACAAACATAGGCCAAAAGGACAGTATTAACATCACATATCTATATTGTAAATGTTATGTACTGTACATTATGTAAAAGTGATTGACTTTAACTGAAAAGCAACCTTGTTTTTGGCAACATGTTATATGAATTTTATTCTTTCATAAAAAAGAAAAGTACACGTTGGAAGTTACTTACCTTGAACCAGTGAAATAGTCACAGTCCTTGCACCTGAAGATCTTCTTTCCATGGCGATTTAGGTAGTGCCGTCGCATACTAGACAGGTACTCAGTGTTGAAATTGCAAACTTCACAGTAAAGCAACCTGTTATCCAACTGTGTTTCCTGCATGTTCACTTTTGATGCAGCACCTGCCTTTGCCATCAAGCTATAGTGGTTCAACTGCCGCTGCACATCTGGGGGCTCCAAGTATAGCGATCCTGTTAAAAGTACGAATAAATCACAGTCTCTGTATAGCTACTAATGCAAAAGGTGTGTTATTCATATACATTCTGACGGTTATAAGCACTCATATTTATAAAACACAATACGCATAACTTGCTTTCAGTAATTTCAGGTTCTTCCTCAGGTTCAGACAAATTGTTCATTCCCTCTGATGAATTAGGGGGCTCCTTGTCGGGTCTCTGAGGGCTCTCCTCATCTTGGTTGTCAGTCTCAGTAGAACCCATAACGACATCTGGGCATTAAGCAGCAGTACATGCATGGAATTAGATACAGAAATTGCAATATCACAATACAAGTGCTGTGTAATTTGTGTTCTAAAGTCAATTATTGGTATACCGGGTACATCATCTGTTAAATCAAAACATTTGGCTGCAATATTTATAGTCAAGACAATTTTTAGACCTCTCCTTCCCCTTTCTTGTAAACTGGCATTTTTACAACCTATATATGGACCTTTAGAGTCGGACTAGTTATAATATTAAAAAAAATGATAATATTCAGTGTTGGTTGAAACTGTTTTGAAGAGGTATTGATTGACCTGTATGATTATATTGGAGGATTTAGTTGAACTGTTTTGGGTTATAAAGGAGAGGTTTTCTAATATTTAGCCTACACTTATTATTGAAATTATGGAATTATGGATATGAAAAACACATTGCAGCATATTGCAATACAACATTGGAGTATATACTAATATAGTATATACTAGTAACCAATACCAGTAACAATTTATTTTAAAATCTGTAAAAACATGTATGTGTGCCTATCTGTCTTTGAATGTGCCACAAATTGATCAAGAAAACCTACAAATTGTAAATTCACAACTAAAATATTCTTCGTGATCAAACATGTTCACAGGTTAACGAGATAATATATGATGCATTAAAGTAACATGATACCGTTTAAATGTTGGGTAATGTTTGGTTATTTACAGGTAACTCACCTAGATGTTTTTTCATAAAATGACTCCTCCACAGGTCCATGACGGTCGTCCGAAAGGTACAGAAGCTACATAGGAAAGGCCTAATTGTGCCAGTTTTGTAGACAACGTATTTGTTAATACTGTTGAGATAATGGAGAAAAAAATATGAGAATCAGTAGGACATAATCACAGTTCTTGATATAGAGAATATCACATTTGTGTATTGCATTTTTGATTTAATACATTAACATTGTAACAATAATGCAGGATTATCAATACTGTGATCAGAATTTTAAAGCTATCTGAATGTGTGTAATGGAGGCCAACTGGAGGTCTCATATATGTCAGTGTAAACCCAAATGTAGCAATAATAAACAATGCTTTTCTTGTACATGAAGCAATTTGTGCCTTTTGTTTTGATTAGCTTGAACTGTGCAGGACAGTATTTAGCAATGACCGACCAAACTTTTTTTTATCATTTCTAAATGCTGACTGATGGGAGTTTTCTCTTACTTTTGCTTTAATGCTGAGGTAGACAGATTGTTCTGTTTCTTGAGGGCCGCCACGGCAGCATGGCTGCGCTCATGCAAGTGCAAACCTCTCAGGGACATAAATGTTCGTCCACATTGTTTGCAAGTGAGCTCGTCTTTTCTCGAGTCCTGGCCCGATTGCTCTTGGTCAGCAAGTTTCATCGGCGACGACGAAGGACTTGGTGGTGCAGTGAATGTCTCCACTGGTGTCACATTCCACTGAGCCAGGTCCTCCACAGTTTCTAGCAAGGGCAGTTCGTCTTCTCTGCTGGGCTGAAAATTAAACACAATCAACACATTTTAAATGAAATGAAGTGTGTGCAAATGTCATCAACAGTGTTAATAACCATATTGCAAGAGTCGACTTACTTCAATGGTTTTGGCCTCTGGTGTTATCTTAATGACAAGTGACTCCTTGGTCATTGCAGCATTTGCCATCTCTTTCGCCGTCTCTCTGTGACGATCCAGATGAACACTCAGCTTTCTAATTCCATTCATTTGTTTGTTGCAGAGGGCACATTTGTAAAGCCCTGTGGTCTTTGAAGCTTGTGATAACACAATGAAGTCCAATATGCGGTCTGAGTTATGAGATGTACTATAGTGGTCAATAAGCAGTTGAGATGAGTCGAACGTCAAGTCTGGACACATCTTACATTTGACCTGTGCACTTTCCTCAGGTTTAGGTTTAGACAGTTTCCTGGCCTTGCGTTTGTTGTACCTCTCGAGCAGCTTGCATGTGTTAAATGAATCCAATTTGTGAGTGTTCTTGTAGTGACAATACAGGTATTTCCGGACAGATCCCATATAGGGACAAATGCGGCACTTGTACAGTGGTTTCTTGTCCTGTACCAATGTCGTGTTTGATTGACATGTCTCTGGAGTGCTGAACTCTTGACTGGTGTCAATTTCTGTGGTGCTCACCTCTGGTGTTCCGCTTTTTAGAGAGAAAGTCTCTAATACTGTGCCCACAGAACTGTAATCAGGTTGTTCTTCAGTTTCAACTTCAACTGAATGTTCAGGAGCTGTTGCCTCAACTGGATTGTGGTCTCTCTCACAGTGGATTTTCAGTTTCTTCAATGATACGTGAATTTGCGGACATATGTTACACATGTACCCTCTTTCATTAAAACCTTTTCCCTTTTTACACTCGACCATGTCGGTTACGAGTATCTCACAGGTTTGAAGTTCATCTGCCCTGGCTAAGACGTCCGGATGCTTCATTTGACAGTGAGTGAGTGTGCCATGGTAGCTAGCATTCACATAGGGACAACTTGGACACTTGTAAACCATTTTTTTGCTTTCGTCTTCTGTCGTCGTGCTGGATTTAGATGCCTCAGAAGTGTCTTCTGGTTGCTGAGGGACAGGGCAGTCAGGAGCTGTTGGCATTGACTTCTTGAGGACCTGCTTGTATACTGGTGCATAGTATTTTAAGAAGGCTTCCTTTCCATGTTTCTTAGCATAATGGCTTCCGAGTCGCTTTTTCTTGAAATAGAAATTGGAACACAAGGCGCACTTGTAAAGATCATCCAAAACCTTTGAGAGAGACGCGTTCTTGTGGCGAATCTGCAAGTGTCGAGCAAGCCCGAGTTTCGTGGTGCATTGATAAGGGCAGTACTGGCACCTGAGCACTGCATATGTTTTCTTATTTAAAAAGGAAGCTTTTGATACCGAACCCTGATTGCTGTGGCTCTTATGTTGTTTCTTTTTACCCACAGCGGATGGTTGAGGAGCCGATTGGGGTTCGTTTGGCACTGTGTTTTCCTCAGTCTCATTATGGCCTTCTTCACAGTGCTTGTTCAGCTTATCCAGCGTTGCACAGATTTGTGGGCAGGTTTCACACATGTACCCACAAAGTTTGAAACCAGGACCATTACTTTTCACGCAGTCCTCCCAGTTGTGTAAATTTGCTTCATCCACGTAAAGACTGTCTGCCCTGGACACGAGGGCAGGATGCCTCATCTGGCAGTGAGTGAGAACGCCTTGATAATTGGTATTTACATAGGTACAATGTGGACACTTAAAGACATGCACACGGTTTTGGATTTGCTCTGGCTCTTCTTGCGGTTTATCTACAATTCCAGATACACCTTCATGGTGTTTCATTCCACAATGAACGCTGAGACCATGCTGCTTTGGGAAACTTGCAGGGCAGTAAGGGCACTTGATCTTTTGAGCTTTTTTGTGCGACACTGCTTTGTGAGATGAACCAGGTGAGTTTTCAAAGTCCAGAGGCGCTTTGTAGGTGTCAAATGAAACGGGCCGCTCATTGTGATCTTCCACCTGCTGGTTTGCACTCTGCTTCTTACTGTCAGTGACATCCAGGACTGAGCCATCTTCTTTCACAGACCAAGGGTGAACAGCACGGTAGTGGCTAGTGATACCTGACATGGAGCTACTTTTAAATGAACATGCCTTGCAAGAGTACATCTTGGCTTCATTTTGTCCAGATCTTTGAGATGTAGAGCTTCCATCAGCGCCATTACCTTCACTAATACCATCGGACTGCTTTGTTTGAGGTTTCTTCCTTTTAGGAGAGCATGTTTCGGGACTGACATACAACCGGGTTTTCACGTACTCAAGGCTTACTTTACGCACTGGGTGTTGCTCCCGGTAGTGTTTATAGATGGCCAATGCTTCTTCATGAGAGAAAACACACAGGTCACAGTGGTACCCTGTCTGTAAATGTCCTTGTCTATAACACACCCTTAAAACTTCCATGACTGAGCGATTTGCCTTGTGGGTTTTCCACAGGTGCCTCCTCAAAACACTCACAGTTTGAGTGCTATATGCACATCTATGGCACTTAAGGCTCCTCTGTGTTTGCTCTGTAGCTTCTATTAAAGGTGATGCTAAACCTTTGCTACGCTTCATCTTTTTCTTTTTCTTTTTAATTTGTTTTCTCTCACGGGATGCATGATTGACTTCTTGGCTCACAGGTGTTTTTAGGTGCGATTTCTGTGTCTGTGCGTGAACCATAGAAGTATACTGACTGACTTGTGCGCTTTGCGCACCAAATCCTCGATGTTGTTTCATGAAATGCACCATTACATAGTGGAGATTACCATGTCTGTAGTTGCAAAAGTGGCAGAAACACATATTTTCATCGCCCTCGTTCATGAGAGGAAGAGGTAGATAGCCAGAAAATGATAAATTCTTGCCTTGAGGTTTTGACTTTTCAATTTCAGCGCGAATCAAAGATGTATGTTCAATAACTTGTTCCATGTTGCCTTTTATGTTTTGGTGACTTTTGGCTTGATGGTTCAATACTCCCTGTGGAGACGGATTTCCATAGTTGCACTTTTGGCAGTAAAACAAGTTTTCTGCACATGCATAGGCATTATCTGCTGGCTTATCCTCTTCATGCTGACGTTCTTGTTCACTACACACCTCAACTTGTTTACTAGATTTAGACTTGGAGGGTTTAGCACGGGCTGATGCCTTAGCCTTAGCCTCAAGTTTCTTTTTCCTCATCTCAGCACTATACCACAAGATCTCGTCATAATAAGTTGGATATGCAGAATGTTTTGCGTTATGATGACCAGCAACACTTTTGATGTTGGTACTGGAATAAGTGCAAAACTGGCAGTACAACAATTCACTTGTTTCACTGCTGTTTAAACTGTCTATCCCAGGAGACATTTCCTCACTCTGTTCGGTAGGCGACTTCTTTTCTTCACTTGCAGATTGCATTGTCTCAGTTTTGTCAGACTCTGGAGGAGTATTAGAAGCTTCCGTTGTTTGCTTAGGATTTATCGTAGACAGTGAAGAGTCCTTTTGCTGTGAAAGCTCAGCTTTGTTTCTTTTTCTCTTAGAACGATCCATGATCTTCTTTTGAGGTGTAGATTTTTCTACTATTGTCACAGACTTGGGACGGTTATCAGGTGTGATCTGCGAAGATGTATGTAATGCATTCTGACCTGACTGTTTGATTTTGTCTATCGTGACTGCTTCATCAGGGTGGTTTTTTTGGTAATGGACATGCATGACGACAATTGACTTATGACTAAACTCACATTTGTTGCAATGATACATTGCCACATCTGCTCCTTTGGAGGTGGGATTGACTTCCTTACATGGTGTATGAGCACTCCCGTGAGAAATCCCTGGTGTTTTTTCTGGACTGCCAGCTTTTTCACATGTATTCAACTCGGATTGTTCCTCTTGGCATCTAGTTATGGAAAATCTGCAGTACATCAATGAATTATCCACATTATGTAATGGGTGGTCTTCCTTGTAGTGTTCTTTCAAGGCTTTCAAAGCATTTGTGGTAAATAGACACACAAAACATTTGAAAAGCAAACAGAGTTCACTTGATTGCATCGTGAATACACTGGGGGCCTCTGGATGATTTTCTGTGTAGTGTCTCTTCAGGTCAGCTACACGTGAAAACTCAACTGGACACTGCAGACAACGAAAGGTCGCACTCTGATCAACAGGATCCTGGATGTAAACGGTGGTATATCTAATGTATGGGTGGTCATTCTGATAATGGGTAGACACACTTCTAATGCTCACGTCACTGAAGTCACAGTGCTTACAAAAATAAACTTCTGCGCTTCCCATGTCTCCATTAACACGATTAACCTTCTTTTCTTCTTCATCTTCACTAAACTCAAATGCAAGCTCTGTGTTGCTTGTAGATTGTTGCTTACTGGCATTTGTGTCCTCTTGGAGCTCTGCACGGTCTTTGTCTGACTTTGCCTTTTTAGCAGGAGGACAGTTTGAGCTTGTGTTACTAGACCTCTTGCAAATGTTGTCAGGTGCTGTTTCTGTTAATTGTTGCTTAGGCTTTGGTGCTCTCAGATCAGTAATTTGAAGGTGGTCATCTAACAAAAAACGGTAATTAGCCCTTCCGGTTATATCAATCGTGGGCTTTGCAGTGACTTTAAACACACCGCTACTGTTTGGACTGGAGTCTGAGGGAGATTCTTGCAAGAGTAGGGTTTCTTTGGAGCTATCAGCTAACTTCGCTGGGGGACTCCTGTTTGATCCAGATGGCTTAAAGTACTTGGTGATGGTTTGCAATGGCCTCTTGTATGTTTTCACGTCCTTTGATGAGTTAAGCATGGATTTAGTTGTTGAGGTAGGCTTAACTGAAGAACCAGAGGAAATCGCTTTTGCTCCTGCGGTTTCCCTGTGCTCATTTTTCAACTTATTTTTGGTCTCCTGGTTTTCGGAAATGACTGGATTCCCAATCATGTCCTGATCCTCTGATTTTTTCTGACAGCGCTTCTCATGTTCGTTCAAAACGTCCTGACTACCAGCTTTAAAATCACACTGCAGGCATTCAAAGTTATTTCCCAAACTGCTGTCGTCAGTGCTGGCTTTGGTAGTCCCAGGGTTTTTTAAACCAGCATCTCTGAGAGCAGCATCTACATCAAAGTCATGCTCCTTGTTGAGGTGTTCAAAAAGGTAGGCCTTGGATTTGAGGATGAGCGGACAGTGACTACACTTGTAAGTGTTGTTCGGGGATTCTTGAGCTTGATTGTGTCCAGAGGAAGAGAGGTGCATTGATTCTGAGGGGGGTAAACAACAGATAATATTGAATGCTCAGTGCGATGCACAACATTAAAACAATACATTGCCAGAAAAGTGACTTTAATGAATACCTTCTTGCATCTTGCATTCCTCTCTAAACCCAGAGCCTTAACTAAAGACACAGCTGTGACACACCTAGAAGATTAAAAGCATAATTTATTGAACTGTTCAAGGTGCAAAACAAGCGCCATGCATCTGTTGGTTACTACTTTGTTACCACCGTTAAAGTTGACTACACTACTGAGGGTTTTCTACAGATATTTAAAACGTGAAACACTGACAACAACATATATGCTTCTATTCTTAAGTAAATCGATCGGCAAGCAGTCAATCAAAGGCAGTAACGTAGAAAAACAACTTCGGACCTCGATGTTTAGTTAGTTATCAATCGGGTACAATCAACAGGAAGGAGACGAAAAACGAGTTCAGGCCCTTTACTGATTAAACAACTCTCTCAACAACACGTTCAAAAGAGAAAGCGGACAAACACAAGTCGCGAAAAAATACTAGGTGAAATTATGTACTCACGCATTGGATGAGGCTTAGGCGTCAATGTTTTGAATCGCTGGTGTTGATAACGTGATAAGAGCACACATTTCCGCCATTTTTCCCGCGAGTACAACTATTCTGGCTCATGCTTCCGCTCCAACAGCAAGACTACTTCACTTCCGTCGACTGTCACCTAACCTTCAAAATAATAATGATTAGCGGCGCGAGAGCACACTCTGTAACTATGAAACATACAATTATTTCAATTCAAGGCAGTCACAAAAACACCCCAAGTAAAAAAAAATATTGAAAAAAAAAAGAATTAATCTAAAAATTACATTCTATTCATTTTGTATTTTAAAGTTTAAAACACAAGACCTTTTATTTTGAAACCAATACCAAATTTGACCAGAAGTTCTTCGCTTCCACTTTTTTGCGAGTCTAAAGAAACAGGGAAAAAACCTAAGCTATATACTTTAGTGGTATGTGAAGGAATGTTTCATATTCTTCAAGGTTGAACACCACTTAGCAACATGTCTGAGCTATTAAATGACGCATCCCTAGTTGAAATATTAGCTATACACTTTAATAGAAGCACAGATAAACTTCCAAGAAATCTCTAGAGAAAACTTCACACTGTAATTTTACCCTCGTTTCTGTTGTAGCTTTTCGCCCCAGGTCATCTTTTTAGGGCAGTTCTAAGATTTCTCTCTGTTAAAATTATTCTCTAAAACGTTGAAAGGTCTAGAAAATCGCACCTGAATTAGACGTCAGCACGAGCTAACACAACAGGGCTGTGGCCCTGTTGTGTTAGCTTATTACTTTAGATAGTAATTTAAATTATTCTACCAGAAAGACTTGCGATTATTACAGAACAAATTGAATGTAACTTAAAGTCCTTTAGTGTCATCACATTTTGGATTTTCGAGATAATACAAAGACCAGATTGTTTTTTTGTTGTTGCAATATTTCCTTTGTGCTTTTGCTTTTGCCCAAGGCACATATACCGATAGTATGTTGCACTATTTGTACAGGATTAGCAATAGTTATATGTCCAGATGGATTGTGTTGTCAGCATATTGATTTTATACAACCCTTCGGACTATCGGCTGAAAGAACCGTCCCGGATGTTGGCCATTCCTTCCGACGGCTGTCATTAGTTCCGAGTACTGACATGATTTCTTCCGGAACGATATACCAGACGGACCATAACAGGAAATCACAGCAGCAGTGCAGCAGTGACAGCCATCTGAGAAGTTTCCAGTGTCCTTTCGAAATTTAATTTTCTCTACTGTAACCTACAGTGTAAGTTTTACCATTACCGGATTCTGTTCAAGACAAGTTAACGCTGATATAAATCCTGTTAACTTCAGTTAGTTTGTCTTTGGCTAACATTCATTATACCTTCTGTCCTAAGTAGATGACAGTATTATCATTGTATGCGGATGAATGAATTAATATTAGCATGTGCTCTTTTTGACCATGACTTTATCTACAAGTAAGCTAACTTACGTTTAGTGGCTAATACAAGCAGACACACTGTTAAAACCCTTGATGCTGCATCTACACGCACACAAACAGCTCTCTGATACGTTAACATCTCAGTCTTTGTACACCCGATTCATGCTGGGACAAAGAAATGCCTGTTGCAGCAGATCAGTACTCCTTTGTGAGAAAGACCATTGACAAACCCATTGTGCGTGTTCTTATTTGTGTGTTCAGGGTTTCTGAGGGGGAAAAAATAAAGATAATGTCGGTCTGACGTCAGAGGAGCAGCATGCTTCCAGCCAAGCTGACCAGCCGGCTCCCTCTTAATGCCCTGAGGAGGATTCACCATGGATCTGCTTACCACTGTGTTTGCTCCCTGTCAAACTGCTTCCTTAAAACGGAAGGAGGAAGGACAAGAGATGGTCTCCACTCAGATTCCAGTGTGTTGAGGAGAGTGTTTTACAGCCAGAGTGCAATCCGCCCTTTGCTCAGACTACACGAAACACAGCACTATGGGAGAAGATCATTCAGCGTGTCGGCTGCTACAATTGTGAATTCAGCACCAGCACCTGTCCAGCCATACCTCCGACTGATGAGACTGGACAAGCCTATTGGTTTGTAAATTCATATGTAGTATAAATGACTGATTTTTATAGAGAAACTAATACACTATATGGACATAACATAAATATCTGACTACATGAGTTTAAAAAAAAACAAAAATAATATTTAGATTGATTCAGCATCACTCCCACTGCCAGTGCATGGCTGAGCTGCTTTTTTTGAAGTATTTTTCAGTATTTGCAGAGTAATTCACATAGTTATGTAATAACCAACTTTGTAAAAGATATAATGGTGTATTAAAAACCTCGACCCGTTAAAATGCCTAAATGATTAAGTAGCTTTTTAGCTGCACTAAAAGTTGATTTCCAAAAGTTTGTGTTAAAGGTGGTGTTTTTTATTTAAGATATTTGTATCAGCTTTGAAAGATTAATGCTTTCAAACCTTTATAATCTCATGAAACAGTGTGATGTTATAAGCGTAACTGTGGCAATCAAATTAACTACATTTAACATTAGATCTACCCCTCTAGTTTTGCAGCTTGGTGTTAAACCAAAGGGTCCAGGCAACCTTGAATATATACAAACATAAATATCATCCCAAGATCTATCATAGTAGAGTCACACTACTAATATGATTGTTATTAAAAGCTTGAACACAAGAGTGTACTACATAGTGGCAAGTGATTCTGCAGAAAGGCAGGGGAGCTCCCATCCTCTGTTTAGAAAGCAAGCTATATCACATGCTCACAGCTAGACACATTGACTAACACTGTCTGTATCTAGTTGTTTGATCTATAAAATGTCTGGTCAGACTTTTCCAAGCCCAATGATATTAAGATACATTAAGTGTCCCAGATGAGTAAAGGAACCAGAAAAGATTCACATCTAAGAAGAAGAAGAAGAAGAAGAAGAATTTTGCCTTATTTTTCTTTTATAAGTGACTCTCTGTCTCTATCTGCTTGGCCTTCATGTCTCTGTAGTTTTATTTGGATGTTAATCTCCTCTTAAGTTCACTTAAGTTACAGGTGGTTTGTGTGTACTATAGGGACATGGCTGCTGTACCTCCCGTGCACATGGAGCATTGCTCTTGCTTCCGACCCCGGATGCCTCCCACATCTGGGTATGCTCACCCTGTTTGGTACAGGGGCTCTGCTGATGAGAGGAGCGGGCTGCACCATCAACGACATGTGGGATAAAGACTTTGACAAAAAGGTATATGAAACCTGAAAGGCTCAGCTATGCTTTGTGATGTCAACTCTTTTTTAGATGTTTCCTTAGCAAGTATTTCTTTATGAAGAAATCTATACTGATCATACATATTGAAAATCATAACAGTGTCCATAATACTCAATAAGATGCTGTTACTGGTTTATAGCTGTGCTTTCTACTGACCTGCATCACCATTATTACTACTCGATTACAGCAACAAGAAAACGTTCCTCATATGTTTTCATGCAGGTGGCCAGAACAGCCACTCGACCCATCGCGTCGGGAGAGATTTCTCGGATGCAGGCACTGGTCTTCCTGGGAGGACAGCTTTCCCTGGCACTTGGGGTTCTCTTGTGTCTCAACTATTACAGGTAACCAGTGATCTTCATGTTTTAATTTGATCTGTTTGAAAAGAACAACAGAGAAGATGGAACAAATAACCATAAATGTAGGCCAGATAAAAACATTATCTTCAGACTTAATTTCTCGTCCCATCCCATAGTTAAAGCTTGTTGCCTTGTTGTGGGATTTGTTACCTCCTGAGGTCACCCATTGCAAATAACTTTCAATAATGGTACTGACAGGAGAGGCTCGCAATTTTTCGGGTCTGTCTTTAACAATTTTCTTTGGTTTTGCTTGATGTAATCATGTCTCCTATTCATATGTGACAAGAAGGGATCCTGTCTTAACGCATATTCAATGTAAGTGCTCGGCACAAAATCCACAGTCCTCCTTCCATGCAAAATGTATTGTTTATATGAAGCTAATATGTAGAGCCCGGCCGATGTTATCTGTCAGTATTGACCTATTCCAGATATATTGATATCAGCCTATATATTGCCCGATGTACACCAACATGAAAAGTGCTTCCTTTTTTTTAAGATTCGATTTTTTTTCACTTCTGGCAAATTCACATATCAACATAAAGGCCCAAAAACAAAAGGGAAAGAAAATCGATGAAAAAGTTGGTGACCTTTTGTTTCAACAAACGATTGATCAAAACATTCAACAGTTGTCTTAATGTGTTAAGATGTGTTAATGTATAAGAGAAAGGAATATAATATAGAATGCAGACAATAAAACAATTCAGAGTTATTTATGTATTTAAGTGCTCGCCGCTGTTCAGCTCACAGTTTTCATAATGCTCTTCACAGCATAGCTTTGGGTGCTGCTTCATTATCTCTTGTCATCACCTACCCGCTGATGAAGAGGATCACCTACTGGCCGCAGTTAATGCTGGGTATGTGCTGCACATGATGACTCTATGGTGTTCTGCATCTAAAGGTAGTATTTATATTAGTCGCCAAAGCTAAAGTTGGTCTCATGTTACTTGCATTGCTTCTGTTTAGGCCTCACTTTCAACTGGGGGGCACTGCTTGGCTGGTCTGCTGTCCAGGGCTCCTGTGATTGGTCCGTGTGCCTCCCGCTGTATTTCTCAGGAGTGATGTGGACGCTGATATATGACACAATATATGCACATCAGGTGAATAAGGGGGCTCTACAATCTCCATTGCTCCTATTTATGTTTCTGTTTTTAACATTTTCACACATTTGGCACAGAAGTTCTTATAGAAGCTCATCAAATTCAAAACCATAGGTTTACGGGTTTTATTTTGTAATTATGGATTTTGGTTGATATAATAAGCAATTTAGTCAGTTTTTAGTATTCACTTGAGGTCTTATTTCATATTCACCCAGTTATCCAGTCATCCATATTTTTTCTTCATACTCAATACATTGCCCCAGCATTTCATCTTCAGTTGGTGCCAATAATGAGTGGTTATTTTAATCATTTACAGTTATTTTTTAATAATAATGATAAGATATCCATCCAGAAATATGGATATGCATCACATTTAGAGTGAATTTACAGTGAGTGGCTGTATTTTTACGATTCAGTGATGAATTGCTACACTTATGTAGATTTATGCATATAAAGGTTTTAGTTGTCAGACTATGTCACGTTTTTTTTTAGGACTGGCTGGTCTCTCAAATTATATGCATGAACAAAAGGCAACTGTTAAATCAAATTGATTAATATTTTCTGACGCTGCAAAACACTTCTTCATATTTGAAATACATGTTTTTGTCTTGAAGGCAAACTCTCCAGCCACCGATACAGTTTTCCTTTTAGTTAGGTCCAAAAATCTTATCATCTCATATACATTAGAGTGGGAATTTATGTATGTGGACATGTATGTATGTATGTATTTATGTACATATGCATTTCCTGCCTGTATTGCACAGCATAACTGCAGCATCATATTAGCTGTGGATAAAATGTGCAGCCTACAGGTGGAACACTAGAGCTAGACTTATTAAGAAAAAGAACGCCTAAGTGAACCTGAAACATGCCTCGTATTAAGAGGTTTACTAAATTAGGTATAGTATTCAAAATGCAAACTATTCCTTTAACTCATATGATTCTAATTTAGGGCTGATATATTACTATAATAAAGTAAAACTGACTGAGACCTCTGTTCTTTGTGTGATCACCAGGACAAGGAGGACGACATCAAGGTAGGAGTCAAATCTACTGCTCTGAGGTTCCAGGAGCAAACCAAACCCTGGCTGAGCGGCTTCTCGGTGGCAATGATGTCAGGACTGGTTGCAGCTGGGGTCAACGCTGAACAGACTCTGCCTTACTTTGCTGTACTGTCCACAGTGGCCATTCACCTCACACATCAGGTGAGGAACATAGTGTTCTACTGTGCCTACGAATACTGGTGCCGACGGGTTAGTTATTACATAGTAAGGAGTGAGATATTCACGCTGATATTTAGAGTAATTTAGTAACAGGTCTTCTTACTGTAGGTGTAGGTTTTCGACTAACTTGTGACATGCGCTCTCTTTCAGATATACACACTGGACATTAACAAACCAGAGGACTGCTGGAAGAAATTCCTCTCAAACAGAAACCTCGGGCTGTTGTTATTCTTAGGAATTGTTGCTGGAAATTTGTGGAAAGAAAGAAGAGAGACTTTGCTGCAAAATGAGGGAGCAGTCAGATAAGTGGGCTTATCAGTACAAATACTATTTAATTACATTTACAGCAAATCACATACTACAATGTTGTACAGTTCCTTGTGAGATTTTCCTTTGAAACAAAGCTACAAAAGATGTAGTTTGAATTTTTACCTACACAATAAACTTATTGCGTAATTGCAGGAATTCAACTGTAAGGTGTTCTAGTTATTGTTGCTTAATACACTTCAAAGCTGCATTAAGCAATATACACCACTAGGGAGCAGAAAGATTCCAGAATAATGGCCACCTTCCAAAGTATTTACTGGTCTTTTTGTTTCATTTAGGTCTGCCAACTGTTGAGAAACCTACCTGAGGGTTTAGTTCAGCTTTGTAAATGAGTCAAATGTTATCTCTATCTCCTAGCGTGTATGTGCTTGTGTGCAGGAAAGAGGTAACTTTTAAGTGAGATTTTTTGAGCGGTTGGTGAGAGAAGTCATCTTCCAGTCATGCAGTAAATATGCTGGTTGCGCAAACAAAAATATGTGATAAAAGTGAGTAAAAACCACACAAACTGAAAAAGTTCAGTGGTGACATTAAATTGCAAAAGTGGTCTTGGGGCTTATTTGAATAAACATATCATTGCTATGCAGCACACAACTGAGCTTTTAAACAATATTATTAACAGTCCAATGACAGAAAAGAAAAGAAATACAGAATTAGAATATAGTTAGACAATAGCAGCCTTCAAATGTTGAGAGTAATATGAAGTCCATTCATATATTTTAATGACACAACAAGCCTGTTGGTGACACTTAACAATAACCATCATTAAGGTACATTATGTGAGCTTGTAGTTAAAAACATTATCAACAGAATGTGAGGAAATAACAGTTTTGATTGTGTATCTGAAGTTAGCATGTTAACCAGCTAACCCCGGCCTGTTTTGGTCCAGAGCTCCTGTGCTAGCAGTGTAAACACCAACGCTTACCCTGTGCTCTGAGCTGCCCACCTGGCCCGCTAGCTGCATGGCTAACTGAGCTAACTGGCTAATGAGACCTACAGTTAACAGCATTCAGCTATTACTCCTTTGTTTTGTGTATGAATTTAAAAGGTGGCCAATTCTTACATATTGCACTTTCAATAAATGGTAAATGTTTAGTTAGTTAAACTTCATTAAATAAAAGTAATGAAATACTAAATACTAACAAACCATTTACTTGGCAATTGTTTTATTGTAAAGTTGCTACTGATGCTCATAATACTTTGTAAAAGGTTAATAAATACAGTGTAGATCATTTATAAACATTATAAAGTTGCAACCGATGTTTATTAACCTATACAATTGCTTGATAAATGGTTTATAAAGTATACATTTACTTAAATTTAGCTTTTACCCTGTACCATGAAGCCCTTTATATCACAAAAGCATAGGTGTGGGAGTGTGTTCACATTAGTAAACTGTGCTGAGTTTCAGTAAGATGAGAAGAATTATATTAAATAGTGGAAACAGACCTACATATGTTAAAGACAAAAGTCTCAAAGCAGACAGATTTCTTAATTCCACTGCTATGACAACACAAGCAACAATCATTTGAGTGTTTATCCAGCTGAAAAAAGTGTATATTTTCTCTAATGTTGAGGAAAGTTTGGGGCGCAGGCACCTGTGTATATTATTATCTGCTTTCACCGTTGCTGCCCAGGTCCAAAACCCCACAAAGTGCCCTAAATGCAAACCGTGCCACCAAACTGAGAAAGTAAAAGTCATGAACAAGGGGAAGCGTTTGCACCTCGTGTAAACCAGTCTGCGCAGCCACGAGGCTGTTGTGGCGTTCCATCGACGGGCAAACTCTGCAATATGGCTTGACGCCTCGATTGTACAGAAATCTCCATCAGATAGTCTGCTCCAGTCTGGGGACTCTTCTGGTGATTTTTCCCAAAAGCCGAGACCAGCTGCGTTATTGAGGCATTCACTGATCCTCCAGTGAGAATAATACTGGATCCTCAAAACCACTGACAGACCCCAAACCCACAGGGCGCCATAGAGAATGAATGAACTGGAGGGATCATAGATGTTATGTTTAAGAAAATAGACAAGCATGTACCTCGAACACTCCAGCAGTAACACTTGCATCAGCTTTAGGAAGACCACGCGAAGAGGATTAGGTGGAGGGCTGGCTCTGATGTCTGCCATCAGGGACACAAATCGGCTGTAGGAGCACAAAGGGCCACCGAGCAGTGTGGTGAAATTAAGGGTGTAGCTAACGAGAGGGAGGAGCATCGCACAAGCCTCCCTGCTGGACGCAGCACCAAATGTTAACACGACTCGCTTCTCCTGGAGATCCATGGACACTGAGGTGATTCTCTGAGTGAGCAGCATCAGAGAGGACACTGACAAAAACAACCTGAAAAGAGCAGAAAATTGTTAATTTTATTACTCGAGTCAGAAAGGGGAATTCATGTTTAAATATTTGTATGCATTTTATGTTTTCTCCCCAATTAAAAGAGAAGAAAAGCATCCAAATTAGGTTCAAAGTTTCCTCGTTTAGGGTGGAAATAACACGTGAGAGAACAGTCAAACCATAAGGTCCATTAAGTAGCTGTTCTAGAGGTTTCGATCATATTACAAAGTTGATTCTTTAAAAAAAGACGATCCCTTAAATACATCAATTATTACCCAGACAGCTAATCTGATCATTCATAATTGATGTGGGATGCTCTGGCAAACCATAGTGGTGTAGGCTTACATACTGCTGACCTCATTTAAGACCAGTACCTGATGCAGACCGGCTCATCCAGGTAGTATTCCCTGTACTGTACAAGCAGGTGCCAGAAGGTTTGCCACAACATCTGGATACCAAATGCCCAGACGTGGACACAGCTGGGATCCACAGAGTACACGAGCAGAATGAAGACAAAGGTGGAGGTGAACAGGAGCACGCTGTAGATGCCCATCGTGACAAGCGCCAGGACACATCCTCCAACAGAAACAAACAGGTACCTGTAGATAAAAAAATAAAACCAATGACCAGAGTTGTGGCAGTGAGACGATTACTGAGTTAGTGGGTCAGCAGAAAAATACGGTTTTGTATGTAATAAAATCAGTCAATTGATTTGTAATTACATACCTGTAGGTCAAGGACAGATATCCCCACTTAGCAAGACAATAAAACAACAGTGCGTATGGAAGCGATAAACATTGGTGCATCAAAAACTGATGATGCTCCCACAACCAGTTCATCAAACCCATGACTGAGTCTGAGAGCGAATCTCCCACGAGGGAGAACAAAGCAGCTGATGGCAGTCGTTTGGTGCAGATTGTCCTAATAAAGGCAAAATATGTTTGTTTAACCTGAACTGACTATCTTTGTCATTCCACCTGTGGCTTGCATTAAAGCCGTTCCCTTCTGTTTACCATTATTACACAGTACTGATAATAGTAATGCCCGTGTTTAACATTGTCAGTAGGGAGGGATACAGAAGCCTTTTGCTAGCTCATACTTCTGCAACTATAGCAACCAAAACAAACCAAACATGCTTTCATAAGTTCCTCTTTTTTTATTTCACCAAATCAAACGTGTAGCAGCTCGATGTCGATTTGTATTAAAGGCTTGGTTGTATTTGCCATGAGTATTTCATGATAATGTATTCCAGCACATTTCAACAGGGAATGTTGCCCTTTTTACTTCAGTTACATGTATCTGAAATCTGTAGTCACTTTTCAGATTAAGATTTTAAATGCCATGCATAGGTAAGCCTATAAAATACAAGACATTGTTAAAAAATTACACCGGTACTTGATAACCTTTCTTTGCTTGTGACCTCCTTTAAAAATCAGTGTGTAGCCATGGCTCCTTGTCATGTTTCAGATATTTCCCCCCTGAACTTCTCTTATGGTTTCATGTGAGTGATTGTTTATAGTCCAAATAGGTCAAATTAATCCAATGTTTTACAAAAAAGAAAACAAATATCACAAAAAAACATTTACAAAGAATATGATAACAATAATAATAAACTTTATTTTTATAATGCCTTTCAAATCCAGAATTAAAAGAATCTTCAACTGTGCTGTTGTCAAGGAATGTTTTGTACTGTGTTTTTTCTTGTTAAATAAAAATAAAGTAAAAAAAAAAAAAGAAGCTTCAAAATACACAACCATACAATATAAGTGCAAAGATAGCGACTCACAGAGAAATAAAACACAATATAATGCAATAAAAACAGGGAATACAAGAGTAATAAACAATGAATCGCTGGACTAAACTAACTAGCTGTATATAAAGTAGTTAAATCAATCTGTTGTTGATGGTTGTGCTAATTTAACTGCATCATTTCCTGTATCATGTATGTGCATTACTGAATATATTGGTGACATAGTCTATGGATATATTATTAAGACGAAATCCATGCTAGGTTCTCACCCTTGTTATGTCCTATTCATTGAGGCAAATAGGTGTGTGCCTCGAGTATATAACCAGCCTGTAATCATATCATAAATTAACACAAAAATAAACTCTTGTCAGTAACTGTGGGGTGGTTTAATACACAGCCGTACATCATATTCTGTAAGCTCACCATAGGTTTTCAGTTTTGTGACAATGCATCTTTAAGTCTTTTCAAGTCAGTTTGGGATCTAACTAGAATAGCACTAAGTATACACACAAGCTTTTATTTGACTCTGTTGCAAAACCTGTTTAGCTGTGACGCTCCCAGAAATGTTTTGTGGCCTTCGAGACTTCACCCACCTTTTCATTGGCGTGGTGCGAGAAGAGAATGGCAGAAGGTCATTTGTGGACTGTGAACTTATCCTTGAATCCTTCAGTTTATCAGAGGAGTTCACTTTCAAAATCACCACATTTGGATACACATGGGATTGGAGGAGACAAGAGGGGCATGGGAAATTGTGATCTGAAAAGTATAACTCTGCTGTCTACAAGGGCTTGGTCTCCATTGAAAGCAGCATTTGCTGGAGGACTTTCTGACTTTATACCCACTTTTGAAACAATAAAACCAGAGTTGATAGGATTCTTAGGGACAGTGAGAAGAGGAAATGACTCACCTGCACTGATTTAGACTTGTTTCTCCCTCTGTAATTACCTCAGGTGTGTTAATCACGTGATGCACTCATGTTTTGTGTGTGTGTATAATAGGAACTAGAAAAATTGCATTTCCTGCGAAAATACAGTGTGAATGCTAATGGCTGAAGCGAATTCGGAAATCTGCTGAATGTACTGGAAAATGCATGAAACTATAAGAATTGTGAAGAATTTGCAGAAAAAGCAGAATTTTTCAAAAGCTGAAAGGTTATAGGCTGAAAGAGCTTAAAACGGTGACTATTTTGATAGCTGAACAGTATCTCTAGCTGAACATAAAGCTGATTGTATGAAAAGCTGAAAAGGCAGAAAGATGACTATTTGAAAAAGCAGAAAAGGCTAAAAGAGCTTAAAAAGCTGGATAAGTAGAAAAAGTTGAAAAGGGTGAACAATCAAAAATATGAAAAGGCAGAAAGATGAATATTTGAAAAAGTTGTAAAGGTAGAAAAAAGGTGAAAAAGTTGAAAAAGCTGAAAATATGAAACAGTTGACCGAGACGCACGTTTTAATGTATAATTTGTCTAGGTGCGCTCAAAGGTAAAGTATAAATTAAG
>OMLP01009316.1:7133-31550 GCA_900302685.1 Spondyliosoma cantharus | reverse complement strand
GCACCCACCAGCCAACTCAACATCTTTACGACATGACGCGGCGGTGCTTATACTGCTTTTGTCCTCAGGGGTGCCAGAATCAATAAAAATTTAAAATATCTTGCAGCTGCTTTGATTTTAAAAATGTATTTAGTTTGGATTTAGACATATATTTGTGATTTCAAGGAAGTTCCAAGTCCTGCTGGTGCTCACATCAAAGTTTTCTGATTATTATGACCATCTCAAACATACAGTATTAAATATATCTCTGATAAAGAGTCTACTGTTAGATGCCCATCTTTCTATTTCAAACTAAATCTGACCCTGAAAAAAGATTGTAGCTTACCCTTTGAGATGCGCACAGTGGAACGGAGTATCCTTTAACAATTTCACTGATTTTGCAGATAAGGCATTATACATTTCACAGCATAACTATAATTGACAATCATGATCTCTGATTGAGAAACTGTTATTTATAATGACTGGAAAGGTGGCTGTAAATCTGTTCTATAAGGCTATGTGTTCTGCATCCTCTGACCTTTACAGGGCTTTAGGGACACATGGGAGAAGGAGCTATCTGTCACAGTCAATGATGAAGAATTGGAAAATATCTGGAGATATTAATATATCCCCCAACCGTAGACATCACTTCAACCCTACTCTTTCACCACAGTGCCTTAAATGCAAGACAGGAATTGGTACTCTAGCTGACTGTCTTTTGTTATGCAGTAATCTGCATAACTGGTCCAATCTGTTATCTGAAATAGAAAAAATATTGGATTTGGAACTGGAAATGGATCTGGTATCCCTCATCCTAGGTACAGTGCAACCAGCCAGTAACCCAGGAAAAAGGCCTCTCCATTATTTAATAGGCTTTACTATTAAGTTATGTTTATGTGGGCTTATATAATATTTTGAAATAATTGTAGTAATAGCCCTGGTAAAAAAATATTATGTTTTTCTACTCTGTGGATGACGCTGCCCCCCATGGATGATGCTGCCTTTAGTATTCGCCTGTACAGACTATGCCTAAGGCTGGCTCTGATAGTAGTAGTAGTAGTAGTAGTAGTAGATACATGGGATAAGTTTTATTATGTGTCCTTCAATCATAAGCTATTATGCATTGCTTTTAGGGGTGACTAGCATGAGAAAAACAGGATAATCCTGAGTCCAAACAGTTGTAAATTTGATTTTCCTTTAGGCCAAACCTTCCACGGAATTAGTCACAATGTAGGAAGATAAGTGGAAACCTTAAGAACAAGAACTGCAGCCTTAAGGAAAACATTTGGGATTTCTTTATGTAAAGCTAGTGATATGTATTTTAAAATCATGTTTAAATCTATTAAAGAAATGTCAGGCTTTGAGTGGCTTTAAAACGTCACATGGTTCTGAGGCTTAAAGCAAGCCACCTACAATGGCTGCAAATATCACAGGATGCGGACATTTTACATAACATGCATTCAAAATGGCTATTGTTTCTTTCACTAATTCAGTCCGTCTGTGAATTTTTGAGAGGATTCTCTCAGGATTAGCACAGGAATCTCTAATCCGCATTAAATCAGTTACACCATATTGGCTGACGGACTCCAGTGCTGTTTACTGCGACTTGCCAAGACAAAGTGAAAAACTGGAGCTCTAACTGAATAATGGTGCTGGGATGGAAAGCAGGAAAATGTGCTCTTTTCGTGGCTATTTAAACACGTGGGTGGATATTTTCCACAGCATGATGGTACAATTTCAGTAGCTCTTTTTTCTTGAAAATGAAACTGTGTTGGTATCCATAAATATACTTTTTTTTTTATTCTTTCATTCACCTTATTTAATCAGGAAAGTTGCTGAACAAATTCTCCCTTGTGGCAACAATTGAGTAAAGTGGCAGTTGTAGGCTAAAACTATATAGATTGCAATAATTGGATATAAACTAAGAAATAACACCAAAGACACCAAATGTGCTGTAAATGTAATGAAGCTGGTCAGACCTGGTTATCAACATGCATCCTTAGTTATCAGCTCCCAAGTGGACAAGTCCATCAGATGACATCTAGTATTAACATATGACTGGAGTGAACATTTGCCTCATAAGATGCCCCAAATTATTAACTATTAAGTTTATAAAGTTTCTCTGAACTCAACAACTCTGAACTCACATTTTGTTTGTAACTCTTTACTGTATTGTAGAATTTTACATGTATAGCAGTAATAAAATGGTGTCTTCTTTCATAAATGTAGTATGAATGTTGAAATCAGATGAAAAAGGGCTTGGCCAAACAGTTGCTAAATCTTGGCAGGTAGCACACACTTGCGACACAGAAGCAGCTGGTACAGAGGTGTTGCAACAAACAAGTTCATGTATTGAACCTAATGCAGAATGTACAAGAAGCACAAATTATTTCGATTTGTCATGGACAGCATGGATAGCACACACACACACACGTACAGTGTGTCTGTGATGAGCAGCAGTTTAGATTACTGCTGACGACACACTGTGCCAACACACGTACGCACACGCACACGCACACGCACACACACACACACACACACTAATTAGCACCAAGGACAAAGTAAAGGCTCATAGGATATCATTATGACAATCCATCCACCAGTTGTCGAAACATTTCACAACATGGCAACACTGAAAGATCACCAAAGTCATTAAAATAGTATGTACTGACTGTCATGTACTACAAAATACAACAATACATGGAGATCATTACAAAATATTGAGCCAATCTGTATAGAAAATATTTAAGATATTTTGCTCCACAATTAAAGAGTTTAATTTAAAATCAAACCTGCTAGTGGTACTAATGGAGAAGTCATGGGATCAACATATTCATTAGAATGAATCTTCTGGAGAGTACGACTGTTTTAACACATTCTAAATAAGTGAATCGGTCAGTTGCCAGTGACTCCCAGAAAGACATATATCCACACTCCCAAAACAACATGACCGTTGCAGGTATATTGGACCTTTGTCCAATAGCACAATTGGACCCGTCATACACACACAATTGGTTTGGGTTAAGATAACTATTTCACTCATGTACTTTTGCTACAGGACTCATTGTTGACTTGAAGTCTACTTTGGTGAGAGTCCTGTGTTTATTTGACCCTACCATTCAACACAACTCCCTACCTCTGTGGTTTTTGGCACTCTTTACACTTCACCTGACTTCCTCTTTTGCTGGAGTGTGTTTATATGTCTATTCATGTAAAAGCTGTTGAAGTATTGTTGTCATGATCATGAGCTGTCATGAAAGTTGTGGACCAAATTAAAAACAGTGCTATCATCCCTAGAGCTACACTTCTTCAAAGAGACAAAGAAAACCACAGGGATATCTTCCATAGCTAATAGTTAATATAATGAGATGGTCAGTTAGATAATCCAGATTACAAGGTGACAAGGTAAATTGTAATTTTTCCAAACACAAGGGTTTTATCAAATGAAAACTAGAGTCCTTTATGCTTTCTATTTTAGAAATTGGTGTGTTCTTTTGTATCCGTTTGGCAGCAGTGTGAGCAGAGTGGGGTTGGGGTGGCTGTCTTTTAGTATCCTTTGGCTGTTGAGGTCCTTCTCCGATCTCTGCTGATCTCTCCTCTTTGCCTCCTTAATACCGTGAGTCTTGCTCTGGCAGTGTTGTACAATTTTAAGGCATTTTCTTTGGCTCCGGATAAGACCTCTCATTCATCCAGGCTTTCTGGTTGGGGAAATATCTTACTGTCTTTATGATCACCATGTCATCAACACATGATATATATACATTAACATTTAGGGCATTCAGCAGATGCTATTGTCCAAAGCGACTTACAATAAGTACATTTGTCCGAAGAAAGAAACCACAACATATCACCGTCAATAGAGTACAAAGAAAAAAGCCCTCATCTGCACATCGTAGCTGCTATTTATCAAGGATACCTTAAGTGCATAAGTGTAAGGATAACAACATACAACTGCATATAAGTTTTTAATTATCTATATGATGTCACTGAAGATGTATCCTCCTGACTGATGTTGTTATCCTGAGTGGCAGCATCTCTGAACATTTTCCAGTTTGTGCACTCAAAACAGTCCTGCAGGGCTGCTGTAGCTTCACCTGTCCACACATTAACGGTTTTTACTGATGGCTTTACCCTCTTCATCAACTTTATGGAAGTCAGCAGAAGAGGCAGATAAATATGAGCTGATAGGCTAAAGTCAGGACATGGGATTCTTTTGTAGCTGCTAGGAATATTTGTATATGCATAGTTGAAGATATTTCTTCCTCTGGTGGGGATCTGGACATGCTCGTGGAATTTTAAAGGGTACAATTTGACAAGCCAACCATGTCAGAAACGGACGAGACTATTTAAAAAAAAGCTTCTGTTATTATGAATAATAAGCAGAAGTTGAGCCTGTACAAGTCTGACAACTTGCTGCTAGTCTTTTAAATGCCTTGTGCTCCCTGTGGATGAAGTAGTGTATGAGCCGTGTGCAGTTATTGAGTTTGCCTAATTCCTTCAGCAGTTTAATAGCCTCTTGCAGGGATTGCGAGGGCCTTGTAAAGAGAGTGAGACATTATCAACATAAAGACTGATTTTGTGTCACATACAGGCAGTTTGAATTCCTTTAATGTTACTCATCTGCTGAAAGTACAGAAAATACAGCAGCAAGGTTTTGATAACCATAACAACAAGGGAAGTATTCACTCAGCTTTGTAAGCATGATACTGATATGTATTATTTGGAAGAGGGGATACTCAAGTCAAATCCTGCTTAGGGCACCTGGCAAGCCTTGCAAAAGCCCTGTGACAAGTACGTTCCAGTTGAGGATGTTAGACTGAGGACAGGATGAAAGTCTCTGTATCACAGTCCGTCTGTCAGCATCAGTCACCACACTGAGAGCCTGCTCAGGCTTTGGCTTAGTCAACGCCACTCTCTGAACAAGTACCACCACACCCCTGCTGTTCATGTCCACACGCATACATGCTATTATCCATGCAAGTCACATGCGCACACACAGATGAGACACACATAGGTAAAACTTTCTGTATAGAGATGGAGAAAATGAACCCACCTTTTCTCATACACGCTACAGTAACACACACACAGACAGACACAGACTTGTCAGTTCATCAGCTTAGCCAGTGACAAGTGGGCCTGCCAGTCTGCCTGTCTCTGTCAGCCTGACAAATGATGTGTGTGTGCACAGCTAGTCACTGAGTGGAGCATCTTGGAACCCTCTGATGTACTGGGAGATTCCCAGTAACACAACACACACCAGCACACTCACACACATGCAATCACTTTTGGGGAATTTATATAGATCTATATTCATTTCCTGCAGACCTGCCCTCACTTACTTAAACCTAACCTTACTCCTACCTAGTCATCACCCTAGAATGTAATGATTTACAGAATGGGGGCTTGCAATGGGTCCCGACAATGCAAGTTTGTAAACAGCTCTTTGTCCCCAAAATATGATGAACAGACAGAAAGAAAATCCTTTGGAGCTGTGCTTCCTGAAGCCATGGGAGAAGTAGAAATAAGAAACTCCTTTGTGCTGAGCTTCCACTTCACCTTACTTGTCTTACCTTTTAAACTGCTTTTCTCAATGATAATGCAAGATAGTTTGCAGTTTAAAGCACAATGATTTCTCTGAAGCTTTCCCTTTACATTATAATTTAACTTCCATAAGAACATATAGTTTCAGATAGAACCAGAGAGTTTGAACGACACCTCTCGGACACAGAGGTCTGTAGATTGAAAGTGTAAATGTCACAAGTTATTCCATCCTGTTACGACCTGTTTTGGTCTGCAGTGCAGTGACTCATGATCAACCCATGTTTGCCAATAGTCTCAGTGGCTCAACAAGACCTGGATTAGTGACCCTGGCCCAGGTCTCATATTATATTGTGAACTTCAGCAGATTTTGGTGCTGGCTTGCAGTCCTCTCAGCCACAAACTACACACTAGTCAAAGCAAGACTTTGTCTAAACCTAATAACAAGTGTGTAATTTCCCCTTTTAAAAGTTACAAAGCAACTGTATGGAAGATGAAGAATCATCTGTGATCTCAATTGTTTTCATACAATTCTGGGATTATTAAAGTAAGAATTCTGAAAAATGACAGAATTTTGACTTTTGACTCAGAATAATGTGACAAAAATAATTAAAAGTAAAGTTTTCACAATGGCCATCATCACCTTCCATTAAATTGACTCAAGAGATCCTTGAGAAAATGACAGAAATTCAAAGTGACATTATTTTGTAATTTCATTTTGCCACTAGTCTTAAAGAAATCCGGTCTGATAACGATAGAAATCTGATAACGTTGCCGGATTTCTATTGAAAAGAGAAACAAAACTCACCAGTCCAGAAGCTTCCTCGTTGTGGGGAAGCCCTGTGAGTCGATTACTGAGTTCCGCTGCTCAAGGATGAAAATGTATGATTATTACTACGGAACTCTACTGCAGAAATCCGGCAACGTTATCAGATGCTTGATGTCTCGAACTATGTGCTGTGACCCTATTTGTACGGTTGCTGAAGTTTGATGCTGTTCTGAGCATTATTTGGGGCTATGAGTGGCTTTTTGACGGCGGTTTCATCTTAGAGGCATAGACTGCAATGTATTGTTGTCCTTTGCTTACCAGGCTTTGTTAGTGCAAGGAGGCTGCCTTTGAGCTTTGGCTACATGCAGGCCGCTCTGATGTCAGAACCATGTGGTCGGTCCCAGCAGATTTTACTACTGGGAAGTACATTTAGGCTGCTAAAAACAACCTGATCAGCAAAGGGTTGTCTACACATTCTGGTAGAAGAATTCTGTAGCTCAGTAAAAGAGTAGAAGAAGTAATAGTATGGGATAAATGAGTGTATGAATGCCACTGAAGAGATTTGACTGAAGTTCCTGACCAAGTGTTTACGTTCATATTTCCAACAGGTGAATAGATGACAAACAGAACCCTGTGGGAGATAACGGTGATGAATTAGAGTGAAGCCTTAGTTTTGTCTGTAATACCACCGATTCTTGAAACTTTAGCACTTTTCTTAGTGGGACATGTTTTTGCCAATTTTGTTGGAAATTAATAACATTTTCATGAATAAAAAGAATCAAGGTTGTAATCAGGGGGTCCTTTGCACATATGTAAGGTTCTTTTATAGTTTATTTTTAATTTTTATTAATTTATTGGTTATATGCTGGCCCATTGCCTACAAAATCAGTTGTCCTCGGATAGGAGATAATCATTTCAACTTGATTAAAAAAGCAAAAAGTAATAATTGAATTGAATAATATATTTACCACATGAAAGAGTGCATTGTAATATGTATTAAAAACTACAAACAGTGAGTTTTGAACAACATTTACTTTTTAAACTAGCACCGATTCTTGAAATTTTGGCAAAAACGTGTCCCACTAAGAAAAGTGCTAATTCTGTTGGAAATTATTAACATTTTCATGAATATAAAGAATCAATGTTATAATCAGGGGGTCCTTTGCACATGTAAGGTTCTTTTATAGGTTTATTTTAAATTTTTATTAATTTAATGATTATATGCTGGCCAATTGCCTACAAAATCAGTTGTCCTCGGATAGGAGATAATCATTTCAACTTGATTAAAAAAACAAAAAGTAATAATTGAATTGAATAATATATTTACCACATGAAAGAGTACATTGTAATATGTATTAAAAACTACAAACAGTGAGTTTTGAACAACATTTACTATTATTTTGTGGTTGCTCAAAATGTGTCCCACATATTCGTCACCACCGTCAGATATTTAAAAAAGGCAATAAAATCAGGCAGCTACAAGGTCAACTACATTCCTGAGGACCCCCTTTCAAACCTTCAGCTCTACTGCATGCTTCAAGATCACTCAAGCTCTCGTAAGTTTGCTATTTTCTCTTAAACTTGTTCATATTTTTGGGCACTGCTACTGTCACAACCATATCATGTCAACACCGTCTCTTTTGTATAAAAAATATTAGATTAGATTATGACATAAATGTTTACTTTTTAAGAAGAGGTCTGAGGTAGCTAGCAACAGAGGGGAAACAAGATGGCTAATGTGAATAACTCATGCATATCATGTGAAAGAGTAGGTTTTTGTCACCACGTACAGTGGTGACGTACAGTCTGACGGTGGTGACAAAAACCTCCAAATGGTCCTCAACGGAGGCTAGAATATAATTGTTGATCTGTAATGTTTCATTAACTTCTTTTATATTTTTATTTATGTAATTCCCCCTATATTTCTTCCATATCGTCCAACCTTAGGGGATGAGGTGTGCCTTCCCTCTCTCTCAATTCACTTTTATGCCATGTTCATTTGGCTTACGTCATTTGGGATGCACATACTACTGCATCCACTACTACACTACACTACTACCTACATAGCACACAGTATACACTATCCCTTGTAGGTTATGCATCTCCAATGACTAAAGCCAAATGAAAATGGCATGACAACATTTAACCAAATCTAACATTCACTGTAATTCCCCCCAATTTCATAGTCATTACACTCAACTTTGACTTTATGTATTTTAGGAAGTTATGGCTAGGCAGCAGCTATCTGTGGAGGAGAGAAGGAGAAGAAACAGGGAATATCAAAAGAAGTGTAGGGAGAAAACACACAGTGATGCAGAGTTAAAGGAGGAATACCCCAGAACGGAAAGGCAAAGATGAAGAAGAGGATGGAGGAAGGGAAGATAAAAAATATCAATGACTTGAATGAAAGGGAAAAGGGACGTCAGAGAAAGGCTTGGAAGCTTGGAAACGTAGACAACAAGTATCAAGAGAACGTAGAGAAAGGGCTCAGATCACCCAGAAACTCCCCCAGACAGTCCAGTGGATCAGGCCATACACAAGCCAGCTCGGAGTAGGCAGGCTATAGCAGTTCTTCACGTCCAACATGCAGTTTACAATTCAGTTTACAGAAGAATATAATGTATTATTTTATGAGTGGGGGACACTAGATGACAGTTTAAGAGGATGTCAGTGATGCATTGTACATTATTCTTACCGGTAATTGCTTTATTTTTTACTATGATGATTTGATATTTGATGATATGGGGATGGGGTACTTTTAATAATGATATTGCTTAATTGTACCTTATATTCCTTGAAAAATGTTTATCACAGTGCTCAGGATTGTTATTTTTTGGACCAAATGGTTAAATAAAGTTAATAAGCAAGAAGCCATTGACTTGAGTTGTATACATTTTGGAATTGTATGTTGTAATGAGGCCACTGTCACCACCGTCAGAGGGCGTTTCATTTGTTTTAAATGAATATGCTGACAATATGTTTCTTCAGTGCTGTAGAGTCATTAAAGTAATAGTCTCTTTTAATACAAAAATATTAATAAATAGTAATAGTTTGTTAAATAAAAAAAAAAACATTACTTTTTCTATTTAGGCTTAAAGTAAATGTTATGATGATAGATCTTAGGGAGGAGTGCACGTGAAACGGTATAATAAAATTAAAAAAAAGTGAATATTCAACATTTAACAGCATATATGTGTACTAAGAATGCCAGATAATGATTTAGAAACTCTAAATACATATTAGACCAAATAAAAACTAATTTGCTTTTTATCGTGTCTGACGGTGTTGACAAAAACAAATGTTTTGCACGGGTACATTGTGTTAGACCTGGGTTTAAAGGAGGACTCAGATGCAGTGAGTGAACGGTATCGACAGGTTTTTATTTTGATGATCTTTGAATCCCCTTTAGAAAGGGTGACAAACAAACAGGCTATGAACCCTAGTCTCGTCAAAACGGACGAATACAAATCATTAACAGAAAGCAATGGAACAAAAAAAAAAAAATCACTCAAGAAAGAGGAAAACACTACACTGATCTAAAGAACTTAATAAGCTATGAAAATCTAAACGAAAAAACACTCTCACGGAGGGAAAACAAAAGCAGACGAAAGAATTAATCTATGCTACATTAATCAGGACTACTAAGAAATAAAAGCGCTCCAAAAGGGAGGAAACAAGAAAAGAAGTCAAGCAACTTCTATGATCTAACCAAAAACATTTATCAAAAAATAAGGTCACTCTTCTGCTGAGGAATTTCAAAAAAACATGAAAATACAAACTTGACAAAATGACTCGACGAGCTTGGCTTGGCTGTGCAGGGCTGGAGGTACTCGACAAGACGAAATACTCTGGCAACAAGACAGGGGAAGACAAGGACTAAATACACACGAGGAGGGGTGACAGAGGTGGAAACAATCAGGGAATCAGGGGAGACATCAGATGAGAGGAGAGTTAATTTTCAACATAAAACAGGAAGTTTGCCAGACAAAACCCCCAAGACAGGACATCCCTCACCGCGGGGTGACACATTGCTGAACAGCCAAGACCTTGGTCTATAATGATACCTTCAGATTTTGTAATTTAACTAACTTTTTATTTTCAAAATTAAAACCTGTTTTATCCAAATTCCCAAGAATCAGTGATTTAAATAATAATAATAAAAAACATTACATTTTTTACTTATATGCGTTATATCATATAAACTGGATGAGGGTTGTCTTGGTTTAAACCTTAAAAACATTAATGACTCCACTCAAAAGTCAGTGAATAAAAAAAGCTTTTTCTATGCTTTTTTGAGAAATTGATACCTAACTTTAATGATTTTATTACTGTCATTTTATTTTCACTATGTAATTCTTTTTTCTATAGATTACATATCATTGTAATCTATAGATTACTACTCCAAGCAGTATATAGTGTTTATATATATCTTTTACATATGTAATTCGTTGCATTGTTGCTAGTTGCCAGCAGGCTTGGGGAGAAATAGAACGTAATCAGGATCCAAGAAAAGGTAACTGTATTCCTGTAAAGTTACAAAAGTTGTAATTACATTTCAGATACATTCAGTAAAAAAGGGGATTACTAACAGGATTACAATTTTAAACTAAAGGCTGATATATTAGTCTGTAAATATACACATTTGCACACATGGCAACACAAGTCTCACACAGCATCACTCTGTGTATTCTAACAGAACATCAATAATAAGATTAAATAAAAGTCATCTGATTAATATTTCTTTCTCTAGTCCCTATTTATTGAGGTTTGGTATTTAAATAATAGCAATGGATTGTAATCAGGTTCCATTGCTTTAATATCATGGTACTCAGATTATGTTACTGACTACATTTTTAACAGGTAATTAGAAACTGTATTGGAATACATCTTTAATGTAACCCTCCCATACCTGGTCGGCAGATTTCAAAAAGTTAGATAAAAGGACAAACAATATCTCTGTTTCTGCTGCAGAAACGTTATTCTTCTTTTAAAACTGTCCACAGTGAGTCTGACAGTGTCACAGGAGTTCACTGCTAAATTGCTGGAGTGCTCTTTTAATGCATCAACACAGTGTTTCAACTGCACTTCAGCCTACTGTACCTGCCCGCGAGGTTACATGCTCTCCTGGCATAATGTGTGAAAATGTTAAAATTGAGTTTAAGGCAACAAGATGTTGGATGACAAACTCTGTTCTCAACACATGATGCACAATATTAGACTAATGAGTAAAATGTGAGAATCTTACTGACCAGGGATCGGTGGTCAAACTTCATGGGAACATTGTTAATTAGATGTGCAGATCAGATCATTTCTGCACCGCAGAAGAATATACAGTAGAACCTTAAATATCTTTCCCTCACCCAGCAAAGGGATCATGAGGCAGCCTGTTTCTCATATCCTTCTGATGTGCTGTATAATCTTCAGCAGTACTGCACTGCTGCTGTAGACTGTAGATGTCCTGTATAAGATTTTAATTACTCTTGTAGTAGTGCAGTATAACCCTGTGTGGAACTATTCACATGTTAAGCACCAGTAGTGCTTCAGGTTATTTTGGACTGTATTATACAACATTCTTGATATGTGCAAAGTATTATTGTGAACATCATGTCTGTATAAGATCAAAGTTACTCAAAATCGTCATCCTTCTTGAATGTAAGCAATAAAGTGAACTTAGTAACTTACCAACTAAACCCTTGATTTGGGGATAGAACTTCATGATTTGGCAGATGCAGTTAACTCTCATCAGCTTTTGTTGGTAGTTCTCCTCACGAGGCCAGACTCATTCCCACAGCGTCAAGTCAACAATAATCCAGTGATCATAACTAACAATATGTCTAAAACATTTTTCCCCCTCTGAGCAGCTTCATAAGTCAAAACAATGGCCACACTCTGGCTTTAATAGAACTGCTGAAGCCATTAGCATCCAGCCTGTGGAGAATCACCTCTACAGTATTTTGACCTCTTGTACGTTCTGTGTACCTGCTGGACTCCTTGGCATCTTTGGCATGTTCACAAATTCTGCCCATGATTTATTATGCAATCACGAATTAGTTTAATGAGTTCTTTCCCCCTTATTTTTCAGCTTTTCAACACACCTCTACTGACGTATGGTACAATGTTGTGGCTCTTCTGTCTCTTAAGTTTTTTCCATTGTATAGGTCTTCAGATTCAGATTAATAATACAAAATAGAATCAACAAATAAATGATGATATCATATTATAGATCAACATAAAATATAATGTCATAAGCATTATTTTGCACTTCCACTCCACAACATTTCAGAGGTAGATATTGAACATTTATTTGATAACTTTAGTTACCAGTCACTTTGCAGATTACATGCTGCATCACAGCCAATAAGAGAGCAATGAGACAAAAAAACACCTTCAGACAATCACTGAATATTGGATCCAGTCCAATAATTGGCTGTCCCAAAACTTGGATTCTAAACATAGATGTCAGTTTTTACTTGTACTTTTTATACTTTTGGTACATTTATTATCAGACATTTTAACTTATACTCAAGTTTATCCATACAAGGAGACTTTCACTGTCACAAAATTAATATCAAAACTTCATTACACACATAAACAGACATTGCTACTTTTACTCAAGTATAACCTTTGGGTACTTTGTACAACACTGGCATCATTAAATATAATCCACTTATATCATATACATTATTTTGCACGATGTGTACTTTTGGTACATTGGTATATTCTGATGATAATGCTTTTGTACTTCTCTCCACTTCTGACAATCATATGTGCGTAAGCTGCAGTTAAATGTCCAACGTGACTACCAGCTCGTTCATCATGGAAGTCATTGGCAAAGTCAGTGACAGACGGCAACTTGACACATTTAGTTTGCAGAGGGTAACAATGAAGTGAGAAGCACCCACGGTGGCAGCTACAGACTGTGAAAGCAGTTGTTTACCTTCTGTTCAGCAGAGGGCAGCATTGGCACAGCAGAGTTAGGTGATCTCCATCCCTCCCTGACCTCTCACAGTGAGGATAATAAAAAGGAGCTGTCGTTTGGGATAAATAGAGGATGCCATTGAGCTATTCCATCACCAGTAAGCCCAAGATGCATGATCATCCTTCCTCCCTGCCCTCGTTTCCTTTCTCTCAAAGCTCAAGACGCTCTTCATCTGATGATCAAATCTTTTTTTACAAGCTCTGAATATTTTCAGCAGGGAGGATTTGGCTTTAGAAAACAGAATTTTATCACATGATAGAACTTGTCTTGGGGGGTAATGGTTATTTTTCTCCCTCTTTGCTCCTCTTTTCCTCTCTCTGTGCGAGTGCCATTACTTCTGAGGTGGCCATTGTTCTTTGTCAGAGAAATGAGAGGGCAGGCACATCACTGGGAGCTGGATCCTGCACACTGCCTCCCTGAAATGTTTTGATCATTCTGCACAGACATACGAGAGCAGAGAAGGTCGCTCACACGCCGGAGAGGACGACTGCTGCGGCACGGCGCACATAATTAATAGGGAAAGAGATCACCTCTCAGAGTGACCTGACAATGGTTGAAAACTCCCTGGCATTTTCTCAGGACGTGCTGATTAGAGCTGATCCAGTTACCCTCTTTAATCACTGTTTTTGTTTGCCACGAATGCGCCCATGCATTCCTGATCTGGAGAAAACCCGAGACGCTGCACTGTGGAGATGTCAAGGGTTTGTCCCGGCCTGCTGAGGGGCTCTGAATACTTTCAAACTTATATCACACATGTGCACACGAACAGCAAGAGTGCGCGCTGTACTGTGCTGCAGCAGCTCCACAGGACAGGTGATCATCACGCGAGACCCTGAAACACCCAGACTGTGACAATCTACTGCTGAGCTGCCTTTGTCATGTTTCATTTTAGGTTCACTGCGTAGTTTTTGAGAAGAAATTTAAACTCAGAATTGTAATGTTTACAATATCAGTGAGGTAGTTATACAAACTTTTGTCCATATATGAATAAACAAGCAGAGGATAATAAGGTCTCCAGAACACTGTTTGAAGCTAGAAAGGTGGCAGGGTCTGCCAAAAATAAACAAAGCAAAACATTATGAAACTTTTGTCCTTAAGGTCAGTTTGTTTATTGTATATTGTTTCTTTCTTGTCTGATCAACATTTCTTCCTCAAAACGACGTAGTGCACCTTTAAACCGAACACTTCTGATTCAGCCTGACTCAGTAGTTTATGGCGGTTGTAACCTAAGTAAGTCTACATTTCTCGTGAGGTGAGCCAAGTTGAAATTTCCTGTTTCTGTTCCTCATTCCACAGGTCTCGCCCAGTTTGTATTTAAGTCCAATAGCAGAGGATTTTCTTACACAGAGGGAAGAACTAACTGCTCGTGCCAACATTTGCAGGAGTGCAACAACCCAAGAGCATTTAAGATTGATTCAGACACTTTAACCTCCCTTCCAGATTCAGAATATCTGCCTCAGGCTAAAGAAAGTTATGCACATTCAGCCTTGTATTTGGGCAACAGATCTAAATATGTGCAAGAAGTACAAGTTAAAATCCTGAATAACATTAGAAATAGTGTCCTTAAAATCCTTAAATGTGTCAAATGTGAATACCCAGGATGATTTTCTGACCCTTGAAACAATAAAAAGAACATTTTCTTCTCTACTATGCCATCTATTTGTGTAGGAGCAACTGTGAATTCTTTTGGAAATTACTCAATTTGTTCAACTAAGCTCTATTTTGGAAGACAGTCCACGGACACGGTTTTTATCAGTCAGATGATTTAAGGGCTGCTGCAGAGGAGGAGGACTCCTCACTCAGATCACATGTCAATACTCAAGAATGTAGATCTGTCACTACCCACAACTAAATATCTTTTTTCCTCCCTTTCATTTCTCTCTCTTTGCCTCTCTTTGCGAGGCTCTTTGAAGTAATAGTGAAAGGATCCCAGACTGTAGCAAATTACCTGAGGACTGAAACATTTTTGACATAAGTCCTGAGAGACGGGGCGAGCCACTTTTCCTGGCGGCCCCTTTGGCGTTTTTAATCTGGGGCTGAGGGAGACAGTGGTGCTGACAGAATGATGGGACAGCTGGACATGCTTCCAGGCCAGCAGCAATGGGCAAAAGAAAAGCCAGGAGAAGGGCCACTGCAGACATCTCACCACGGAGCCAACCTCCAAGGGCCAAAGCAGGATGGAGGATGACAGGTGTCCGAGGAAGACATCCACCTTCTCCATCTTGACCTAACAGCTGGCATCTCCAAGCATGGAGGGTATAATAAATTGGAACTCACAACTGTATGATAACTATTGCAGGTCAAAAGAATGAATGTTGTACTTGTTAATTTATTTTTGACCATGCTACTAACCACAGCTTTATACGTCAGTATATTAGTGCACCACCTTGGTCCAGACTGAAATATCTCAAAGACTACTGGATACATTTCCATCACATTTTTATACAAACGTTTGTGGTTCTCATGACTCCTCTTGACTTTTCCTCCACCATGAGGTTGACCGATGTGGTTTTGAGTGAAGTGTCTCAACAACTGTGGGATGGAAGGCCATGAAAGGGCCAACCCTTCCTCTTCTGTGCCTCCAATAAGCAACTTAAGAGGCACAATAACATTTTGGCTAATCTCTTCAAATAGATATCTACATATGAATGCAGATGATTGAAATGAAAAATTCTGGTCAATGTGTTCCGTTCCTCTTCCTCCAAACGGACTGCTTACCTCAATACATCCTCATACCTGAACTACTGAATAGGTCGACTGCCACCAACATATTTCACTGTTACCAAAACAACATGGACTGGATCCTCATCATAGGGTGCAGTTGGTTGAGTTAGGCCAGACAAATACCTAGTTATGTTTATGTGCTAAAATTACTTGGTTAGGTTTGGGGAATTAGGATGTTACGTACGTCAATTAACTAACTTACAGTTGACTTCTGTATTTCAAACTGTACACCAACAATGGTCTCCAGGATGAAAGTCCAGTGTTTGTCCACCCAAACCACCTCCTTATGTGGACTTCTTGCTCATACTGCTTCGCCTGACTTTCTCCTTTGCTGCCAGAATAATTACTAAGGCCAGTAGAGGTCACCACTCAACAACAAAAATCAATACGGGCCATAATAAGCTGCTTTCACAGTCAATCTATATGGTTGTTTACCTGATGAGGACGGGCTGGTTACCTGCATGCAACCAAAGCCTTCTCAAACAAAACCAGAATAGGACAGGACACAAGCGTGGCATAGATCATCTCATCGAACTCACAGCAAGAAAGTGAAAGTGTAAATGTGGAAGTATTTCTGAAACCAAGTTTTCTGGACTTTTAAAAAAGACATCTGACTTCAAACAAACAAACAAAAAAGAAAAGAAGAGAAACAGGAAATGAGAGGTTATTAAATTCAGGTCTGTGGTGGACAAAGACATCGGAACATCCCAAAATCTCTCCAGGAGCTTGATTGTCTCGGTAAACATGCTTAAAGCAGACAGGAAGTAACTCGAGCCAAACCGGAGGGAATCAAATCAGACATCGCAAGCTTGTTTTTCAGGGCAGGACAATTATATTTGACATAAGGCGCTTTTCACTCATGCATCAGTGCTCTCCACTTTCACGGGCTGCTATCACATTGGTCCATTGGTTTGCCTTTCTTCCTCTCAATTTTACAAAGTCATTTCGCTGGAGATGACGAACAATGGCTGCCTTTTCAGAGATCCTATAACCTTTTCTTCCTGAGGGACCCCGCTGCAATGCAAGAGTCTATTGTCATTCACTTTGCTAGCGCTGTCCAAATTGTAATCTTTCCTGCACTGCGAAGGGATATCTTAAGATTTCAAAGTGCAAATAATTGTCAGCATGATCTAACCTGAAATTGGGTCTCTATTGGCTTCATCTTATTGCCACAATTATCACCATTATCTTTTAATTCTTTAACCTGATGATGCCAATTCTTTTAACTTGGGGTTTTACAGGAAAGTATCAAGAATCAAGCCTTTCCTGCCTGTCTGCCAGTGCTTTCCTGTGTTTTGTGTTTGGGCTCTGGAGCTGTCTACTTTGTGTCTGGGAACATGCATCCTCCTCAGCCTTTGTGACCCTGTCTTCCCTCCCCCTTGGGTGGGCTGTGACCCTGCTAGCCTGCAGCTGACGCGGGTTACAAACCCTCACCCTGGAGCGCTTGTAATCCAGGGGATGTACTTCAGTACACTTTATGCTCTTTGGCCCTTTCTTAAATTCAGAAAGAACCTCACGGGTCAAAAGTCATCGTACCAAACAGAAGCTGCCGACAAAAATAGCAACTGATACATAGGTCATCTAAAAATACTAGCTCCTGTCCACTCTCATTTAGAGAATAGTTTGTTTTGCTGGCAATCTTTTGGGAACTTTTGACATTTTGTCCTGATGTCACAAGACACACGAGTGAGAAGCCGTTTTGTTCGCAGAGAAGGAGCCTTGATGATGTAGATGTCTTTTTCCTCGTATGTAACCTCATACTGCTGAGAAAATGTCAGAGTGCAGGGGAGAGAGTGTGTGGACATCAGATTCTCCGGGCCCTTAAGGGGCCCCTTGCACTGACAAATAGAGCAGTCTGTCCTTATCTCTCTCATGTAAGAATTCCACCTCTGCTGCTGGGGACTGCAGTGTCTGAAGACAAGATTTAAAACAATGCAGAGCACACTTAAAAAGGGCTAAAATTAGTCCCCATTCGCAGCTTTGTTTGATTTTTTTTATTTTTTATCATGGCTTCATTTAAAGTAGTTAGATAAAGTAAAAGTAAGAAGTGGAGATAAAGTGATAAAAGAGGACAGCTACCTCGGGGGTTCACAATTGTTCCAAATTTACCACCCCAGGACGAATCTATTATCAGAAACCGATGTTTGAACTAAAAATGAACGAACAAATCAAGCATTCAAGTTATTTATAGACTTCACACTCGTGCATTACAAGTATGGAAAAAAATGCTCTTTTATTACGGTGTCACAAGTTGACACCTGGCAGCACGGTTGCAGATGAGCAGAGTGTGCTCTGTGTCGGGGAGTTGGAGTTTCCCGCAGCAGCTCCATGCAGGAACAAGCACTGAACAAGAGCTACGATAAAAGAGGAAATTACATACCTTCACTGCCAAATACCTGCACTCTTCTATGCTGGTAGTAATTATTAGCAGTACTGAGAAAAGTTTGGTGGTGTCGCACTCATCACTGACTGACCGAGTAGTAGTGATGCTTGTTAGCCTCGCCAGCAACAAGGCCGTCAGGATGTCCCATCAGTTCTTTGACTACTTTGGTCCAAATTGAATTTATTCAATGGATAGGCACTGAATTTTATCAAAAGCGTTCATGGTCACCAGAGGATGAACCCGAATGATTTGGTGATATCCAGATTTTTTTCTGTAACGCCACCATCAGGTCATCATTTAATTTTGTCTATCTTATGCATAAAACATATCTGATAACTTCTGTGTACTCGAGGTTCTGTGGACCAGGGATCCAGTGTTGACCCCTGTCAATAATATACGCCTACAGTATACTTGAGGACAATTATCAAATGGTTGAAATTATGGAATCGCTTAAGGTCATAGCTTAATGCTCCCTTAGGGTGAAAGTTAATGTGTGCTAACAGAACATTTACCTGGGGTACATAGGACCCTTGGAACCTAAGACCCTGTGAACATAGGGCCTTGGGGACTTAGGACCCTGAGATCAAAAGACATTGAGAACTTAAGACCATCTGAACGTAGTACCCCAGGAACAGAATACTGTTGGAACATAGGATCCTGGGAACATAGATAGGATCCTGCTGGCAGGCTGGCTGGTAGAGGCGACACATTGTCAGTTTGATCTCAGTTTGTTCCACGTCACAGTCACACACTGATAAGTCAAGTGTGTCTCTCATTCTACATTTTTCAGTCATGGCTTTGAGTTATTTTTTTCCTTTTATTTTAAATGTGGAAAAATGCACGTCTGATCGCAGACATTTAAGCATCAGTCTAACGATGCTTCCTCTGGAAATCCTGTTCCATCCATCCCCACATGAACCCACTTTTAGCTTTAGGGGCATTTAAGAGATGAGCACGCTATCTCCTCCTGAGAAGTGTTGCGTGAGACGATGTGTGCGTAGTTTATCAGACCTTTTGTCTCTCTCTTTTCATCCAGCTCCATATTTGTAAGTTCTTCACAAAACACAGATATGTCCTGTTGAATAAGACCAGACTTATCTGTAATTCAGACTCCCCCTCTGTTTTCACTGTGGTCTAAATGCACGGACCACCAACCTCCCAGCTCCCCTGAGGACTAAAGACAGGGAGATATGATGAAAAAGATGACATTTTGCTCAAAGCTATGGGACCTGGTGGTAGTTTGTCTGGCCCATCTAGATTGCTCTGATATGGTGTCACGATAAGAAACATGAAAGTACCCTGTCATCAGCTTTTTTCTTCTCTGCCTTTCTGCCCTAGAACGTCCCAGCAGGGAAAAGCCTTCATGATGCAGAGAACAGACAATACCTTTGCATGTTACTGCCTTTCAGATGCTAAAAGGAAAGATGGTGGCTTCAAACAAGCAAGCTAGTGATCTGAGAAAGTCTGTGCCGACGTCTGCTCCCTTAATTATCTGCCTCATTGGCTCTTCTGTTGTCGCATTCATCATAACCATGTACGTGCATGTGCATATCTGACATTACATGGTCACTGGACAGCTCAAAGCTTGAGGCTATCAGTAATGTTCTATTATTGATCTGATGCTCTTTCAGATAACAGCTGATTCCAGGAGCCTTGGAGGACTTGAGTTCCAGTGCCAGGCTGGAGGTTAGGGCCTCACAGGGGTGGCAGGGAGGTGCCGAGCCGCAGTGCCAGGTGATCAACAAGCAGATATAGACCCTCTTCATCTTCACTTAAAAAGCAACATATCTTCAAAGTTGGCTAATCTTAATGTTATCTGTTAAAAAACAATGATGGCCTCGCTTTCATGTCATGTTTTTCGGTTATGAGTGCATCTATTGCAACCATCCTTTTCCTCAATGATTCATTTCAATATATCAGTCTTTTGTGTTGGATTAATAAGTCTTATAACAACATAGATCATTTCCTCAGTTACCTCCACATTTCTAGAGAAGAGGCTACCTCTCTGATAACAGAAGTGTTATGTGGTAAAGATGAATATCTCACAACCTTGGCCAATGGCAGCAAGTGATTAAAAATGTACTCAAGTTCTTCATTTAAATCTGCCACAATCAATATCTTATATTAACAATGGATCATGTGATTATGTGACCAATGAAAGTGATGAACCCACAGACAGTGATGACTGGAGTCTGAACTTCTCCTCAGTGGTACGGTCTGATTTAGCATCTATCAGTTCACTGTTTTGGTTTTACAGTCCATAACTGTTGGTTCAGTCCGACCACTCTCATCAATCTCCTTTCAAGCTGCAGCAGATAACTGTTATCTAGTTAAAAATATGGTTAGTGGAGAGCAAACTGAGGATAAAAGGAGAGTGAACTGTATGCTGATGTGTTGGCCATAACAGCGACATATGGTCATAATTTGTAAATGTTCAGTCTGTTGCCCATAAAGGAGACCGACTATGCTTTTTGTTTATTTTTCCTTTCCTTCGCTGTTAATATTTTTTGTTGTGCATATAGAAGATCTTGAAATTTAAAAAGGCCAAACTTCCACACAGATGGGAGCTGCTCTTGTGAAGTGCATGAAACCCCTCAATTGGAAGTGTCACCTGTTATTCTGTGTTCATCACGCTACGTTGCATGTCAAACATTTGCATAACCTATGGCATATAAGAATTAATTCAGCACAGATGCTCTGTTGTTAGCGGTGTCAGGCGTGTGTTAGAATGAGAATGAGAAAACCAATGTGTTTTTAAACCTGCTCTGGTAGTAACCAAAAAAAATAGATGAACCTGATGAGCGCATTATGTGATTTTGAGGTACTGTTTTATCACAGGTGTTTCTGTTTTACAGTTCGCTACTTTATACGTCCACTCTATTATATTTCAGAGAGAAATGTTGCACGTGTTATTCCGCTACATACATCTTATGTTACTAATGTATCAAGATTTCCATCCATCCATGCATCTTCTTCCGCTTTATCCGGGGCCGGGTCGCGGGGGCAGCTGCCTGAGCAGGGACGCCCAGACTTCCCTCTCCCCGAACACTTCAAGATTTCCATACAGAAAATATGATCACAAACATGAGGCATCTTAATAGGTTAAATTACTCAACAATTTGTAATAGTGTTTTATATTAGTTAAGATGACCTGAAGACTGACCAGAATATCAAATTACTGCTTACATGTACATAATAATCTACTGATAATTCTTTCATTCTTCACAATCAATACTTTACTTCCAGTACTTCACTACATTCAATGGATAATATTTCCATAACTTATAAAAAGTCAAATGTAGTAGTGGACCACTTTTACACTGTGGCAGTGTCAGTTAAATAAAGCATCTGAACACATCCTCCAAGACTGATCTTTACAAATAAAACAAAAACATCTGCCTTGCTAAATACTGCAAGAGGTTTCTGAGATATATTTTCTTTACTGTAGTCTGGGTGTACTGACCCTCCAACACTGTTCTGTTCAGGTGTACCAACCATGACGGATAAAGGAACACAATATGGCCTTCTCAGTGCAGCCACCATTCGCTGCTCCTTAACAGTCTGGCACAAATGTTCCCCTTTGGTTACACCTTCACTATCACCACAAACAACTATTTCACAGTGTTCTCTGTTCTTGGTAAACCTCTTGTATCGCGTGCTGCTTGTGTTTTATTTGAATATGTGCATGTGTTGTCCAAATTAAGATTTCTGGTTCACAGGACAACAGCTTGCTTGTTGACACGGCAGAAGCTGGATGAATGTGTAGCGTCTGCCGCTCTGCAGACATTTGAACACGCTCCTATCAATGCTGTTATGATTACACACTGCATCCCTCCAGGTCAGACCAAAGGAATGAGGTGGTCCCTCTGAAAATAAACATTAACTGAGAAATGCATGACACCCGATTGTAAAACATCCACCAATGACAACATAAACCCTCACCGATCTTCCTTCAGGGCTCGGGATTGTAACTACTGCCGTGATTGGTCACCGCAGGTGAGGCATGTTGAGGAAACGGCATGCCTTTCTCCTCCCAGAAAACTGTCTTTGTTTGCCTCTGACAGGGGGAATGTGTGGCTAAGCATCTGTGTGACACTTTGAAATGAGTGAGCAATCCTCTTGAGTTGGAGGGTGTCAACTATCTGGGCTTCATCTGGACCTGGCTCATTTCTCTTAAAGGTAACTTATTTTCTTTTCTTGTCCAACACTGAAACTAAACGGGTGATACTTGATGCAGATTTTACTCATAAATCATCTCTTCTTTTCACGATGAAACCATGCAAAGTATTTCTTTTTCCCAACAAATGTTTCTGGTTTCATAACATGCCGAGGTTGACCTGCCTAGTTGGCAACAGGTTCCTGATCGCCTCACTGATAAGCTTGAATCCAATAAAAACACACCTGGTTTAGTGAGGGACCGGAGCCAACCAGACAGAATAATGTGAGCTGCACCAGCCTTTTAGATCAGGCACAGTAAACATCATTGTGGGAATGTAAATGCTCCCCCACTCAAATACTGGAACATTTGAGCAACTCCCCAAACTATTCTGCCGGCTCTCCAGGCTTTGAAGTCTCATTTCTGCCCACTGAAGCAGACAATGCTGACATCTCCCTGTTTGAGGCATGGGAAATTAATTTAGGAAGCACAGGTGAAACTCTAGAAAGCTTGAATATGATATTTCCCGTGTTCAGCTACTCAATTCTTGGCCAGATCTGTATGATGATTAGTTACTGGGACGTGGAGAGGTATGCATGCCTCATGAGCAGGAGGAGGAGAAGGCCATCTGACCCCTCCCTGTTCAACCACTCCTAATATATGTATTGTTGTCATATCAGGTGCTGGACTGTGAAGCTTTCTACTTAGCCTTTCTATAGACTACACTACAATGTATTATTATTCATCCCTTATGCTAGTTAATGCTTGAGTCCTCCAATGGAAAGAAGAAATATCTAAAAATATACATGTATCACTGTGGCCCCCAGTAGCTCAATTGGCCAAGCGTGCGCTCCATATACAGAGGCCATGTCCATGTAACAGTGGCCTGGGTTTGACTCCAACATGCGGCCCTTCGCTGAGTGTTGACCTCCCTCTTTGGGCCCGTTTCATGTCATTCTTTGTCTGTCCTGTCACACAACATATTGCAACAAATAAGAAGAAGAAGAGGAACAAGAAGAAGAACAAAAATGCATTGCTTTTCAAATGTGAGATTTTGTCTAGTATAAAAACGTAATTAATTTTGTTTTCAAAGTTACCATCTTTGCTAATGCCACTTAAGAAAATCAATCCAATTTTAGCCAGTGATCGGCTTGTGTCAGTCATATTTGAACCTTGGGCTTCTGAGACAAGGACACTGTCTAGTTGAGGACATTGCATCTGTACATGGGACGCATGGTGGATCATCTGAGCTACTGGGGTGCTCCAGATCCTCTTTCTAATGCCATCATCAGGTCAGAATTTTAACTTGATGATCAAATAACTGCAAAACCATGATGTCAGAATTTTCTCTTGTGCTTTTAAGATCATTTTCACCTCATTTATATGAATTGGCGTGATAGTGTGTCTAATATATCTGTCATACAGTATGTGTCAGTGCTTGAGGAGGATCTCTCTTCAGTGTTCTTCACTGATCTTGATCATCAGTGTCATATACTCACCAAATATAGTATTTTAAATCTTGAAAATCTAATAATGCACACAAATGTATGCCTACTGTTTAAAATCATTCATAATGCTACTGCTCCTCCTTTGAAAAAGCAGTTACACCCTGCGCAGAAAAAAACAACAAGAGCTACCCGATCAGTTACCAGGGGAGAGTGCAGTGTTCCTGTGTGTGTGTGTGTGTGTGTATGTGTGTGTGTGTGTGTGTGTGTGTGTGTGTTTATTTGATGGGGGGGCATATTTATTTATAAAAGTTGGTGGGAGGGGGGTAAATTGTTTTAATGATGTGGGAATGTGTGTATTCATAACTTTGTAATTGAAATTTTGCACAATTGTTAATTCAGTAACTGTTTCTAATTTATTGTATGTTCCATCTACCTGCCCAG
>OMLP01009311.1:1368-12263 GCA_900302685.1 Spondyliosoma cantharus | reverse complement strand
GACCGCGGTGCCGGACACTGTAGGAAACAATACGCAGCACTGTCACACACACATGCACAGAACTGAGCTGCAGTCACAGGGCAGGATCAGATTAAAGTTTTGGTGGTGCCGTGCAGTTGAAGGCATTTTGCCTTACAATGGTGCATGAATCAAGACTTGTGCATGTTTTGACAAAACCAGAATCTGGTCCTGGTATCTCTGATGATCAACCACGATTCCAGCCACTCAAAAGGTGCCTAATCACACAGATCTGAACCTCAAACTCATTCCTCAGATGTGCCCACACGATAAAAACTGTTGACAGAGTGTCCTGAGGATATCAAAACTGTGATGCAGGCAGAAAGCCCCGTGAAAGATACGTAAGAACTTAGATCACTAAAACCGATCTATCAGTCTTTTTACTTACTTTGGCTGTAAAACTAAGGATATTTCCCTCTTTGCTCGCGGGGCAATCCGTCGTGCCAGCCGTCAAGTTATTGACTTGTGGCTGAACATGCAGGTGTTGAACCAATCGGCACCCTTTGAGGAACTACAGATCAGACTGCCTGAAAACAAAACATGGCAGCTGCTCAAGAGGTTAGCGTAGCCGCCATAGCATCACTTATATCAGGTTAATTAAACAAGGAACGGATCAAAGATTAATTTCACCAGACTACAGCTCTGATCAGACACTTCATGCCAACCTTTGGTATTTGTGCAGACTCACAGGCTGATTCCTAAAAAGGACTCAGCCCCTCCAGCATGGAGCCTCCAGTCTGTCACCGTCCTCAGCTACCCAGCGTACTACAGCTGACTGCACAGCAGTATATCACTGCTGGTCAGAGAAGTGTGTGGTCGGCATCCATTTTGAAGTGTTTGTGAGCCGGAGCGGAGCGAGGGTGGAGGAGGTGCTTGTGGGTTTGCTCCCTAAAAATAGCCCCCGACGGGGAGAAGTGACAGGACAGGTGGGGCAAGGTTACCACTGGCCTTGGAATAACAGAGTGCTGCCATAAACCAACAGATTAGCTAACCCTGCGCTGGCCTCCCCCTTCGAGACGACTAACCCTCGTTCCACAAACCCGATGCTCATTCCAAGTTTGACCTCCAGCGAGCTCACGACACGCAACGCATGACACATGGGAAGAAACTGCAAAAAGTCATTTTCCTCTGTGTTTGAGTGCTAAACATTTCTTCACTCTCTAATAATCATGCTGGGAAATATAGAAGTTTATAATAAATCTTCTGCAGTGGGAAGATTTGTCTTTTTAATCTTTGGTTGGACAAATTAGGGAAACACTGATTATTAAGGTGGAAATTCAGCATTTTTCTTTTTGCAAAACTTGTTTAGCATGCTAACCAGCTAGCCCTAGCCCTTTAGCAGGCTAAACACTAAGAATTCCCCAATGCCACTAGCTGCACGGCTAACTGAACTAAGTGGCTAACTGCAGCTAGTTTGGCAGCAGTTATTCTGGTGATACGCAGCCTATTTGATTGTCTGAGTAGGAAATTCAAAAGGCAGCTAATTGCACTGAAAAAGCAATTTGGTTGATCGTTAAGTAAAATATCTGTTAGCTATATCCTTTCTAAATGTACATTTTCCTTAATCCTGGTGTAGTGACATCCCTGATTCTCATTTCTAGATTTCTAGAATATTCTCACTGGATTTGTATTTGATTGGATTTAAAAAAAACAACAACCTTGTGATCTTTGGATCGAGAAACAGACAGAATTGACGTGATAAGAAAGAGCGTGCTTGCATGAACGTGAATATTTGCACACGTTTGTTTGCATCATGATCGTAAACACGCACACATTCATGGGAGTCGTTCGCCTCGATGACGACGTTCAGCTGCAGCTCTCCCGCTCGTTTCTTCTCACCATCGTCTCTTTACTCGAGCTGAAACGGTTAAAAAGCCTTTTCCTTTTTCTTGGCTCCGCCGGCGTTCTTCATGTTTACCAGGGGACGTTGCGCTGGCACGCTGCCCGACATCAAGTGCTCCTCTGTGTTTTCACACATTGTAAAAGTATTAAATTTCTTGTTTGTTATCGCTACGTAACTATAACTGTGTTTCATGGCCGACTCCCTCGGCTTTAATAAGTGCATCTGTGTGCCTGATATTCCCTCAGGCCGGAGCTGTAAATAAGAACACACTCGCACTGTGCTTGTGAAATAAGAAGCACTTATTTCACCGAAAAAATCTCCTCAGCCACCGTTAAACCCGATGAACCCTCTGCTGTGTGTGTGTGTGTGTGTGTGGTTTCATTATCAGCGGTGCCACAAGCATTCATGCTTAATCACTTGTAATGACTCCATTACAAGTGACAGAAAAGACTTGAAAGCAACAAAAATACCGACAATGAAGAAGATTATAGTTTAGTTTTGCCTTTGGGGGGAAAATACTTGTTTCTATCTTTAGTCGGGGGATTTTAGATCACGATCATGAAGGGAGAGAAGGCAGGAAGGAAGTGGAGAAGGGTGAAAGATAAAGAGGAGAAGAAGAAGTGATATGGGAAAGAAGGAATGAAGGAAAGTTTCAAAGAAAATAAGGAAGTAAGTATGAGAACTAACACTCCTCTCCGCTGTGTGTCGCAGGTGTAACTACGGCTGGCAGGGTCCGCTCTGTGACGAGTGCCTGCCGTATCCCGGCTGCGTTCACGGTACCTGCAGCGAGCCCTGGCAGTGCACCTGTGAGAAGAACTGGGGAGGCCTGCTCTGTGACAAAGGTCAGAGGAACTAAATGATGTTTGTATCTCTTATTCTGCTGCACATGACAAAGCAAAGCAACTAAAGATCTCCAGGATTCGACTAGAAATGGAAAGTCAAGCGAAACGTTCAGGAGTTATTGTGAAGCGTTTTTTGATTCCCACTCTCCGGGCTGAAATCACCGGTATCGTCCTTTAAAGCTGGACTGTGTTGCACCACACAAGTCCCACGAGGACACAGTGTGATTGGTCAAGATGCAGGAAACTGAAGTAGACATTACATTTGTTCTTACATTGTGCTCCTGCGAACCCACAATCAAAAATAAAGCCTGTAACGACTAGTTCTCGTGTGTGTCTGCTGTATTTTCGACGACATGTGTGAGCCGTGTTTCACGTGGACACACTCAGAGTGCTGCGGGTCACATCGCTGTGTTGTGTCGCGCAGATCTGAACTACTGTGGCACCAACAAGCCCTGCAAGAACGGAGGGACGTGCATGAACACGGAGCCGGACGAGTACAACTGCGCCTGTCCAGACGGGTACTCGGGCAAGAACTGTGAGATCGGTGAGTGTCTGAATGCGCCGCAGACGATAGTCCAGGGCAAATGTTTTCAGGATTTAGATAAAAGTGAAGGAACGTTTATCTTTAATCCTACTTTTACCTCTCTAGCTGAACACGCCTGTGTGTCCAACCCTTGTGCCAACGGAGGGACGTGCCACGAAGTCCCATCAGGCTTCGAGTGTCACTGTCCGGCGGGCTGGTCCGGGCCGACCTGTGCTAAAGGTGACAGTTAACATTCCCAGCTGGTTACCTTCAGATGTAGCTGAATGGACGCACCAGCCGTTGCTAACGTCACGAGTTTTCTCACATTTGCATTTCAGACACAGATGAATGTGCGTCCAGCCCGTGTGCTCAGGGTGGAACCTGCATCGACATGGAGAACGGCTTCGAGTGCCTCTGCCCTCCACAGTGGACGGGCAAGACCTGCCAGATAGGTACATCCCACCGAACGACGCCGTCAGGCTTTACATAGGCTCGATTGTGTATCTGATGTTGACTATAACAGATGAGATGTGTCGACCCATTTTAAATGTGTGTGTCTTTCAAACCCTCGCTGCATGTTGGATGATATTTTGCTGTGGTGAAGCCGGTGTGTTTCCGTGTGTGTCGCCCTGCGTACGAAACCATTCCAGGAATCTCATCCGCCTGCAGAGGTGCAGCTTACGCGGCGGTCTGTTTATCCTGCCGCGTCGTTTAAACTCGTAGCGTTACTGCGGGAGGGACGCTAATTTCTACTGAGTGTGTGTTTGTGTATAACGGAGATCATCTGCAACTCGAGCCAGGTGACTTGAGTAAAGCTAAAAATAACCTCCCGCCTGGCAACTGCTAGCCTTGGGACCAAATATACTCTGCCGGGGGGTTATCTTTGGCTCCAGACTGGGCGTAACAGGCGAGCATGTTCACTACGGTGAGGCGGCGCCCCGGCATAGCGGAGCCCTTGCCACCTTCGCCTTCAGCCAGGAAACGCTTCATAACCTGTAAACACGCCCGGGGAGGGTTATGGATTCCGTTATTCTCAGATCGCTTCCCCTTTCCGGGAGCGGGGTGGTACCTGGAGAGGGCGAGATGAAGAGGAGGGGCGGTCGGGGAGGTTGGGTTTTTGGGAAGGGGCTGGCAGTGTTTGGTTTCAGCAGGCCAACAGGTGCCGCTTACCTCCTGGGAGTAGTATTAATGCACTGTGTCGGTTTATAGTGAGCGAGGCGGCGCGACAGGGGCGGCGATGGCTGCCTCTGAAACTGACCACTTGGAATGCCGCAGGTTGGCCTTCGGGGAATGCAATAGAGAGACATTAACCCTGAGGGAGGGGCGCGAGGATAAAGCAGAGCGGCGATGGAAAGCTGTGGAAGAAATAAAACCCCGTCAGACGTAAACCTCAGCCTGTAAATGTTCTGGCAATTATACATGTTTGAAAAAGACCCGAGTCGTTTACACATAAAAGTCATCACAAGTTTTACTACGTGGTTCCCGAGTAACCAAACTGAGTCACATTACCCAAAGCGCTTCACCACACGCTGCAGTTAAACTCGCAACGGTCACGTTTTTTATGTGGATTATTTGCCTCAGAATAGCCGAGTAAAGTCAACTATTAAATATAAGTTGTACGAGATAAAAAGTCTACTTGGTAATTTTGAGGAAATTAGGTTTCCTGGGCACGAAATCTCCCAGGGACATGACGGCTGATGATCCATTAACACCTACAGCAACTCTACAGACATCTGATAGGAGATTTAGTTTCTGGAGGACCTCCAGTCTTCGACGTTGTCTCACTGTGTTGTACGTGAAGCTACGCTTGGTGATGGGGCTTCGGAGCGTCTTCTCGGCTCTCTCATTCATCCTCTCTGTGTCTCTCGTCTTCCATTTTTGCAGACGTTAATGAGTGTGCGGAGAAGCCTTGCAACAATGCTTATTCTTGCAAAAACTTGATTGGTGGATATCACTGTGCCTGCTTTCGTGGATGGGTGGGCCAGAACTGTGACATCAGTTAGTATCAATCCAGCTAATCATTAGCCTTTAGCCTCTTTCCACCTACCTGTAGCACCTCTCAGACCCTCAAGTCCTCTTTGCTAGCCAGCTTCTGTTCCACGAGCCTTTTTATCTGTCTCTATGAAAGCCTAAATTATATTCCTGGTAGAGTAATATTTGAATTCTACAACTCCTACGACATTTTTACTATCAAGCACACTTGTAAATTCTCGTTTATCTACAATATAGACTCAATGAAAGACGAGAAAATCTGTGACATCACAGCTGCTCGTGGTCCGGAGGCTAGCTCGCTGAGGGGTCTGGACTTCAGCTCTCTACTTCCTCCTGACTCTCACATGGCTATTTGTACCTGCCACACCTTGACCTTAATTCTCCTAATCTATAACACTAAAACCGACTTTCCCCGACTTGTCTTCTGGACAAAGTCTTAATCCTGCAGTTTGGTTTCATTGCATCCTCTTTACAGCACGTCCGAATCTGCATCTAACATTTCATCTAGGCATGAGTCACTTCCCTTCGGGTTGCATCTTCCACTTCTCTGTAGCAGCTGCATGTTCCACTTCCTGATTCGTCAGACTCAGATCTGATGTCGTCTCTGTTTGTTTTCTCCTCAGATGTGAACAGTTGCCATGGTCAGTGTCAGAACGGAGGCACCTGCAAGGTAAATGTGACGGAATTATAGCTTTGAGAGACACAGAGGTCTTTGTTGGATTTATTTTTTAATACAATATGACTCAGCGATGGAGTCGGATCAAAGCACCTGTCAGAACATAAAATGATGTGCTCCTGGGTGATATTGTTATGATACACCGGTTACCAACTTGTTATGCCTGGAAGGGTTTTTTCTATCTCTAATATTAGTTCTGTCAGTAAGATTATAAGAAAGCGTACTTTGAATAACTGAAATAGAAAAAAAAACATCATGAAAATGAACTTCCAGAGTCTTCTGTTGCTTTCATACTCAAAACATTAAAACAGTTGTAAGTGTTTATGACCCTGAACCTTCTCGGTCTGTTGGTTGAACTTCAGTTACGACAACATGACGTTTTCTGAATATCTACTCAGCTCACTGTTGATGTTCTGAAACTCAACATAGTCGATAAGATATCCCTGCACTGAACTGGGAGTGCGTTTGGGGATTTGCGTGCGCTGCTGAGTGCTCGAACAAAACCAGGAAGTTTTATGGTATTTTCCCTGAAACTTAAACAGGAAGCTCTGCCACTTTGATCATCACGAAATACCAGAGCAGAGTTTTTGATAGCTTCTGGTTTTTGTTCCAGGAGGTGGCCAGAGGCTACCAGTGTGTTTGCCAGGCGGGATTCGTGGGTCGGCACTGTGAGGTTCAGAGGAACCGCTGTGCCAGCAGCCCATGTCGGAACGGCGGCCGCTGCCACGCCCTGCTGGACGGCTTCATGTGTGAATGCCCGCAGGGCTTCGCCGGTACAACCTGTGAGGTGAGGAGCAGATCCAGCTGGAAGAGAAACTGTAGAAACTGTTGTGAGAACACTTGTTGGTGAGAACACACCTCTACCTCCATGTCTTCCATCCTTAGGTGCAGAATGACCCGTGCAGCCCGAACCCCTGTCACAATAAGGCCCAGTGCCACAGCGTGATGGGAGATTTCTACTGCAGCTGTCCGGACGATTATGAAGGCAAAACCTGTTCAGAGCTGAAGGACCACTGCAAGACCAACCAGTGTCAAGGTAACATGGCAGCTGGAGAGTCCTGGAATCTCTCATTTCAAGACATTTAAACTAATTCGACTACAAGGAACCTTTATTTTAGTTTCTTCGTAAACTTAGTTTCAGTGCTGCATCACACAGACTCTTTCCTGTGTTTTATTCATTCTGAGCAAAAACGTCTTATGCAACTCAGAGTCCGATCTCTTGACAGGCACGTAGAATAACTATAACTATAGAGAAGTACTCAATCTTCTCGCTGATGGTCTTGTTTGCTTTAGTCTGTCAGACAGAAGCATCGGTACACTGAGACTGTTTCATCGCCAGTAAAAAGCTCCTTGTATTTTCCATCCCAACCTTCTGCCGTGCTGATCATCTCCTCTCTCTCTCTCTCTTTCCCTTCTGTCACCCCCCAAAGTGATTGACAGCTGCACCGTTGCCGTGGCAACCAATGACACCCAAAAGCGGGTGTGGCACATCTCGTCCAATGTGTGCGGCCCCCACGGCCGTTGCATCAGCCTGCCCGCCGGGAACTTCAGCTGCTCCTGCGAGCCGGGATTCACTGGCACCTACTGCCACGAGAGTGAGTCATTATTAGACACACAACACACAGACTATATTTATCATCACTTACCCTCAGTGGGAACCACATGATTCTTACGGTAATTCAGACTCCTGTTTCTCTAATCATCGCTCTCTTAGTTTAGATTACAGTGGAGGGAAAAAAAAAAAAACAGGACAAAAAGGAAATCCGGTGGAAAACATCCGCAGCGAAATGTCTTCTTTCACATCCCATTAGTTTGTGGTTTTTAGTTTTGTACTCTCACAGGATGCTTCTGGAATTCAAACAAGCTCACTGATTTTCTTTCATTCTCAGAATTTGATAGGAGCAGGCAGCAAAGAGTCAGAGCTCATCAGCCATAACAAAAAACTGAGCAAACATTTGAAATTAAATGTTTTTTGGGGGGTAAACATTTGAAATTCTTTGCATTTTGCGCTTCTTGAAAAGCTAAAATGTACTTATATGTGTGAATATGTCTCCTCCCTCTTCCTGCAGACATTAATGACTGCGCGTCATCACCTTGTAAGAACGGAGGCACTTGCATCGACGGCATCAACTCCTTCCAGTGTTTCTGCCCAAACGGCTGGGAGGGCAGTCTGTGTGATGTTGGTGAGTATGAGTGTGAGTGATGATTGTGTGGGTGTGAGTGTCTGAAAGAACTGGGGTTTTTGGGGTCGACGCGAGCAACAGCACAAGTCTACAAGTTTAGGGAACAGCCGTAATAAGTCACGCTGCCTGTGAGTCACACATCCTACGGCAACAAAGGAGTGATCAGTAGTCTGAGAATCTTTAGAAGACAAAACAATGGATGATTTGTTTTGGTAATCAGAGCGAGCGGAAAAATGTGGTAACTTGGCCAGCTGACTGATTCTAAATCTGTTCTGTGAGCAGCATATGCCAACAAATACAGTACAGTTTCATTGTCTGTGTGCACATTTGCAGATGACACGATTACTTATATTACATAATTACTAAAAGTCATGCAAAAGCAGAAGAAAATGAATTAGTTGAATACATATCGTTATATCGTTCATACACTTGTAATCTATATCCAACATTTATTATATTTGGTTTATAAAAATATTCTAAACACCAGGACAGAACGCAGCGTCTGACCGATGGACCACAGTTTGAAGACGGGAAATAACACATTTTTCTTGCTGGGTTTGGCCCCGAGCACCTGTGGGATGAGTCAGTTACTAAGCTAACCAGCTCTATTGCTAAATTAACTTAAGTCAGCTAGCTGTTGTTAGCCGTTAGCTTACTTTACAACAAGGGAAAACTCCCTAAACTACCTCCAAAAACGTAAAAAGATTAAAGTGTAGAATCAGTAACTGAGATAACTGCACAGACTTATTGTTTGTTTTTCTTCCAGATGTGAACGAATGCAACAGGAACCCGTGTCAGAACGGAGGCCAGTGCGTCGATCTGCTGAACGACTTCTACTGCAACTGTGTCGACAACTGGAAGGGAAAGACCTGCCACTCACGTAAGACAACATGCATCTGTGTCAGCGATCGTACTGAAAAAAATCAGGAACTATCCGTGTGTCCAGCCACATGACTGGTCACAAGATGAATTGCAAAAAAAAAAAAATAAATCATTCAATTGAATGTTAATAGAACCAAAAAGATTATTTTGGGTTGAAACTTCAAGTAGCGCTCATGCAGCTCGTATAAAAGGCACCATTGTGTTCAGTCTCCATGTTCTCCTACATGTCAGGTCTAATATTCCTTGACTACCTCTTAATCTTCTTTCTGAGGCGTGATGCCTTCACTGGCTGCTGTACAGGCTTGTTTCACCCTCTGACGGCGTCTCTGAACTGAGCTTTGGAGCTGAAGTAATCGCTACTGAACCCTGGCACGGAGTCAAACGTTTGAAAGAAATCTGTTTTCTTTCCATGTTCAGGTGAGAGCCAGTGCGACTCCTCTACCTGCAGTAATGGAGGGACGTGTTACGACCACGGAGACTCCTTCCTGTGTAGCTGCCCCTCGGGCTGGGGTGGCAGCACCTGCAACACAGGTCAGGCACACGCTGTGTTCTCGTTAAGCTGTTATGGCTCTGGATCAAATGTGTCACAATAAAACCTGATGTTAAGTTGTTGCAACTGTGATCACAGGCTGAGGAGCAGCTCTCGCTCTGTGGGCAGCGTGAACGCCTTCATTTAAGGGATTCTTTGTTTTACAGCCAAGAACAGCACATGTGACTCGGGTCCGTGCGAGAACGGAGGGACGTGTGTCGGAGGAGGAGACGCCTTCACCTGCATCTGCAAGGACGGCTGGGAAGGACCCACCTGTGCACAGAGTACGTCATGTCATGTTCAGGTCATAAAGGATGATAGAGACGGGAGAGAGTGGTGTGAGCTTTACACAGTATCCATTAAAGTTTGGTTTTGATCACTTTGATCCGACACGACGGGGATTAAAATGTGATGGTTATTGATTCTGTCCTTCATTTCTCTCTTGCAGATGTCGACGACTGCAATCCACATCCCTGGTAAGACTTCTTTTCATCGCCATGCTGAACATTTTCAGCATAAATGCGATTTCATGGCTGTGGAGAAAGTTATTGATTTGATTGTTTGTCTGTGATCGGATCGTTTGAACTGTTTCTGGTGTCAAACCTTATTAGTTATTTCCCCGTTGGCCCGACACGCAGATCTTCACCTCTTTCACTGCTTTTCTCTGCTCTTCTGCTGTTGAATATGACTTAATTTTCTCTGACATCCAATCATTAGTTCAACTTGACTTCACTTGATCTCGGGAATTAATTCGACTCAGGTGGTCTGGACTGCAGCCCTGAATTCTAGCAACTCTTTTTTTTTCAACGCCTAGCGCGGCAACTTTGATCCACTGGAGAAACTCCAACCACCTCAGGTGCTTTGTTTCTACTTGAGAAAATGTAATAGAGAGTTTCACAACGACTCTCACTTTTCTCTGATCGCCCAAATCTAATTTTATTCTCCGGATTTTCTGATTAAAGCGGTGGAAGTTGAGGTGTGAGTGGGTTAGTCTGGATTCTGACTCCACTGTATGTGTGTTTGTGTGGGTGAGAGTGTCTGAATCATCGTTTTCTGGTGTGCAAACCTCTCTTCCATGTGTTTTTTTATTTTTTGTCTTGGTTTTGGACTCTTCATCGGACATCACAAGACATCTAAAGGCATTAACTTAACTTTAATTAAATTGCGATGCCCTTTTTTTTTGTCTATTTTTTGGCATTTTATCGACAGAATTAGTAGAAAAACACACAAGTAAAGAGAAATCTCAGACTCCTGACAGCTTCTCTGGATCAGAGAACCCACCGCGGACAAAAGCCTCCGTCTCCCTCCCCCATTCTCTCCTCCTCACCTTCCTCTACAATGACTGACAGGTGGATTAGTGGTGGTTTTGGTCTTGGAGGGGAGAGGGGGGCCGGAGAGTGTGAAGAG